>JAFVLL020000081.1:25000-35993 GCA_021397915.2 Tor tambroides
ACGATATAGGCTATACTATATCGTAGAAGAGATATAATGTGTCAATCAATACAGATTTTGTAACATGTTGCCACTTCTAATATTTCCAGGTTGACAGAAGAAAATATTGCCACAAATTCCAAAACTATATTCCTTAAGTTGCGTAGAAACACTCAAAAGCTGGCCTGACAAAATTATCCCTGAAACAAATGCACCCAGTGTTTTGGACGTTTGGCATGAGGAGGAATAAGCCCATAAGAGGACTATCCGCTCTCACCTGACCGCTTCACTCACCTGAGGATTCCGGGCATTCCTCCGCCGACGAACCTGCTGTCTGCTTTGGTTTTGACTTCCTCCGGATAGCGTTTCTCCTCAATTCACTCATGTTTTCATTAGTTCGTTCCAACATTTAAAATACTTGACTTACAAACGGAATCCTTTGTACGTAAATAACGGGTGTTTTACGTCCACGCAGCATTTCGGGCTAAGTCCACGTCTTAAGCGTCTGCAGCAGTAGGAACTTTGTAGTGTTACGCAAAAGTAAAGCGAAACGCTTGGGTTTAGTGTTTTCCTCAGAATCTTTGGCACTAACAGTTGTACACTGTTCTGAGCCAGTCATTATCGCTCTATCAGCCCATATCACCGCCCTCCGAGAGCTCTGATAACACGATTGGTCCAGTCATTTCCTCTGTGCTCTGACCTTCTACTGTATATTTTGATTCACCTACCTCAAAACATTACTTAGTGGAGTTATTGATTCATCTCAGTGAGTCGAATCGTTTGAATCCGTTTACCTAAACTGCTTAGCCAATGAAATTAGAGAATCGGTGTTGTGGCGAATTTTGACTCCTTGCCAGGGGATTAGCTGCATTGAAGAACTGTAACTATACAAAACTATCAAAGGTTATGAAATAAAATAACTATGAATGAGTACAATATTAAAATTAAGTAGGGTTATCCAGTAATTTTCACTGTTCTGACCTCCTACTGTATTTTGACTTGAAGACACTATTAGTGATACAATTAGCCTGTTGCATAATGTTATTTGGGATTATCTGAATTGAACAACTGTACAGTAACTAGACAAAATGCAACAAGCAAAATTAAAATATTTAATAAATAATACATATGAATACATTGTTTTTCAATTATTTAGTGCAATTGGTTAGTCATTTCCTCTGTGCTCTCCTACTGGTTTTGATTCACTTAAGTGAGTCGAATCTTTTGAACCTGTTCACCTAACCACCGCTTAGCCAATCAAATTAGAGGATCGGAACTAATGGTTGCATTTTGGGATTATTAAAAATGATCATTATTATAAATTGAAGGGCAACAAAATTACAATAAATTGCTAAATAAATTTTAAAGACAAAAAATTACAATACACGTTTTATTTATTGGACTAGACCAAAGTGCAAACACAAATGTGAATTGTGATATACTACAGTGTGCACACAAAAACTTTCACACACCGTCTCTCAAATAATCAGGACAGGACTCAACAAATGCTGTTTTTAAATTTTATTTCACAAAAAAGTATGTGGCTTATGACTGTATACACAAAAAAATATCTTGCGGCAAGATCATGCTTTCACCAGTACACACCATGTGACGTTGTGGGTGTTATTCAGTAAATTTCACTTCAGAGGCAACAAATATAACACAATGTGTAGTCAATAAAACTGAAACTGCTCTTGTCTCATTGGAAATACTCAATAAGAAATGAACATAGTCTAAAACGCCAAATGAATGGGTTAGACTGAACAGAAACTGAGAACTGGGGGCCTAAAGAGATTGTGAATGAAACCATTGATATTATATCCTTCTTTGCATGTCATTAAACAGACTAAGCTTTGTTCTAGTTCCACAATGGATACAGTTATGCTTTGAGAAGTGTCTGATAGATTCTTCATCTAGACCCATCAATAACCTTTCAGTCAATCAATGAGACTAAAAATGTGTTTTTGTGGTTTGCTGCTGTATAAAAACAATGACATCTGAAATTTCTCTTCGTCCTGCTGGTACAATCACAGCGTGATTGGAGGACAGATGACCAAATGACATGAAAACGATCCTGTGCCTGTTTCAAAATGCATAGATAAATGTGTTTGTGCTTTTTATACAGGGTAAAGGTTAGATATAACTTCAATAGAAAATGAAAATGAAAACGAGAGATTCTATAGTGAATATGGGATACAGTAAATAGGGCTTGTATGCTGTTTTTGGAGCAGATCTGAGAGTAATAAACCCACTCCATGTTCAAATTTAGCAGCGCACTGGGATCAAGCCTCACTCAAGCTAGAACTCCACTCCCTCAAACATGATTTTTGCCCAGCGGGCACTGAACTAGGCCTACATGTCCACTCAGTCCTCAAAGACTTATTTGACATCACTTCAGCAATAAAAAAGAGAATTCAGGTATAAAATATAATCTTTATGCATTGCAATAAACTGTTAAAAAAAGGACAAAGAAACAAATTCCATGTGCAATGACGTTAGAAAAGCTGAGACTTGCAAAACTCAATCGTAGTATCACTGTAATGCAAACATCACCTCAGGAGCTTGAAGGTCAAAATCAAAGTCACTCAAATGTTATACTGAAAATTGTTTCTACTTATTGAAAATTATGTGTACATGTCTCTCAATAATTCATTTACCTCTGTTCAACTTTTCAAACACATCTTTCTATCACACATTTTTGTGCGTCAAAGATTGAAAATATTAGTTTTGACTGATAGAAAGTCACCTTGCATACCATAATACTCCTGGGTTGATGTAATTAATGCTAATTTTTGTGGTTTAAAAGTCTAATTTTAAGAAAAACTGCATTCATATCCAAAATCATATTCATATTAAAATAATCAGACACAACACACATCATATTTTAAAATAAACAAACAAAAACACAAATAAATAATGTAATAAATAGATAAATAAATAAGTATACATCAGTCCACTTCTGTATGCTCTCATCTCACTCAGGATGATAATTAGTACGTACACAATAGGCATCACTGAATAATTCATCCAATTTCAGTAACTGGGCGGGAAATTAGGGCGGGCCCCTCTGGGATCACACATAGAGAGGAGCGTCTGATTGGCTGGAGGTCATGATTGACTGATGTGCCCCATCTCTGTGAGGATTGGTCACTGTTAGAGTCCAACGACAGGAGGCTAAGGGCCAAAAAGATGAGAATGATGGGCCAGACAGTTAAAAGGATCACATGGAAGTCTGGAGTTGGCTGCAGTCATCTGGTCCTCTTGAAGAGCTAACAACACATTAGGACTACCAAGAGACAAACGGCACAGCCAGAAGGGAGAGAAAACAGAAACAGTGGCCATGAGTAGGTGTAAAATGAAATCACCATATCCCGTTTCCTATTATACTGGAGCGACTGTGACTGAGAAAAAACACAATTCACTAATTCAGACATAAACATTAACTTACTTTTGACAGACACACAGAGGCACATGCAAAAGCAAGTAGCTTTTAAGAGGCAAAGTTGTATGGGACGAAAGGACCGTTGTCTGTAACTGACAACTCGGGATGAGAGGGTGATGAAAGGATGCTGGGCATCTCAGATTTTGTATACCTTACCGGTCAAAAATTTAGAATAATTACAATTTTTAAATGTTTTTGAAACCAAGACTGCATTTATTTGATAAAAAATACAATAGAAACAACATTATTGTGAAACATTATTAAAACTGTTCAAAATTTGAATATATTTTAAAATATAATTTATTCCTGTAATGGCAAAGCTGAATTTTCAGCAGCTATTATTTCAGCCATCAGCGTCACATGATCCAGAAATGATTCTAATATGCTGATTTGGTGCTCAAGAAACTTAACAATAATGAAAACAATATTTCTGTGGAAACCATGATACACTACCATTCAAAAGGTAAGTAGGATGTAAAAAAAGAAAAGGAAAAGAAATCAATGCTTTAATTCAGCAAGGACATGTTATACTGTGTGACATTAAACCCATCTGTGACCCTGGACCACAAAACCAGTCTCAAGTCGCTGGGGTATATTTGTAGCAATAGCCAAAAATTCAGGTCAAAGGTCAAAATTATCGATTTTTCTTTTATGCCAAAAATCATGAGGATATTAAGTAAAGATCATGTGCCATGAAGATATTTTGTAAATTTCCTTCCGTAAATATATTAAAATGTAATTTTTGATTAGTAATACGATTTGCTAAGAACTTCATTTGGACAGCTTTAAAGGCAATTTTCTTGCACCCTCAGATTCCAGATTTTCAAATAGTTGTATCTCGGCCAAATATTGTCCTATCATAACAAACCATACATCAGACTGGTTTGGTTGTCCAGAGTCACATTTATAATGTTACAAAAGATTTATATTTCACAGAAACTCTGAAATAAATGCTAAATAACTGAGCACCAATAATAATCGCACTAAATTAGCAAATTAAAATGATTTCTGAAGAATCATGTGACACTGAAGAATGGAGTAATAAAGATTCACGGGAGTAAATTACATTTTAATATATATATATATATATATAAATAAAAAGTTATTTGAAATTGAAATAATATTTCACTACTACTTTTTTGATCAAATAAATGCAGCATTGGTGAGCATAAGAGACCTTATTTAAATACAAGAAAAAACACTAATTATTACAAGCTTATGTCTGGTAGTGTATATCAATTGTATTGTAAAAGTGTGAGCAAGTGGGTGGCTGTTGTTAACAATACTTGTGAATGCGTGACCCTACATGTGACATCTTTTTCTGTTAGAAATAGAGTGAGAAAGGAAGCAGTAGAGCGCGAGTTCCTCCAAAGGACGGGTTACCTGTGGCCCGTGGATGCCCTCCCGCGCCTCAGTTGTGGGGAGGTTGACGGTACTGAGGCAGCAGGCTGCTGATAATCTAAGAGAGACTGATAAATTAGACAGATATACAGAGGTGTGACAGTCAGGGTTAGTGACACAAACACAGACAGAGACGAGAAGTCAACTCGCCGGAAATGACTGCAATGGTCTAAGTGTGATTCTATGTGTTAATCTCATGCAGAATCACGTGATCACAGAGAGCATGTAGAATGAGAGAAAAATAATTACAAACATTCAGCTGCATATATTTGTGTACATTCACGAGGAATGCCAGGTATAACAATGGAAGGAAGCGAGATGGAACCACCTTCTGTTTGTTAAACAGAGATACACTTCTGATCAAAAGTTTGGGGCCGGTAAGAATTTTTAAACGTTTTTGAAAAAGTTCTTATGCTTACCAAGGCTGCATTTATGTGATCAAAAATGCAGTGATATTGTGAAATATTATTACAATACCTGTTTTATGTTTTAAAATAAAATTAAGAGTAAGTTGTGATTATATTTAGCATCATTACTTCAGTCTTCAGTGTCACACGTTCCTTCAGAAATCATTCTAATATGCTGCTCTGGTGCTCACATTTCTTATCTCAACATTAATTATTATTATTAGTTGCACTGCTTAATATTTCTGTAGAAAAAAAATCATTGTTTTTCTTTGATGAAAAAAAGTTCATATTCAACAGCATTTTTTTTTAAATAGAAATATTTTGTAACATTATAAATGTCCTTACTGTCATTTTGATCAATTTAATGCATCCATGCTAAATAAAAGTATTAATTTCTTCAAAAAAATCTTTCTGAGCTCAAACTTTTAAACAGTAGTGTATGTGTCAGGTGCAAATGATATGCAGTGCTGCTGCTGTGTTAATGAGAGCGTGCAAACACACATACATTTATACATTTGACAAGACAAAAAGTAATATCTAAAACATTGATGCTGTCTAGCTAAGAGCACATAAGAAATTTTTAAAAATAAGATTTTTTCATTTTCCTATTCACACTCCAGTGTGAGTAGTTCTTGTGCAAAATTGATTGTCATGATTCTGGGGTGTCATGGGTGGTTATCTGGGTGTTGCTATATGCAGCCAATCTATGTGTTTTGGGTGTACTGGGCGGTTGGTTGTATAAATGCATTAGTGACATAACCATCTCTATATTGTAAACAATTACATCAACAGCGCCAAAGTCAAAAAATAAATGTTATTTTATTTTAATCAGAAGGAAACTACTGCTGTTGTTGGGATACGTTTTGATCACCATGGGCAAAACAGCATTTGACACATTCGGTAATAATTGTGAAATGTAGAAACACTGACACCTATAGGCTGAAAATGGACACATCACTGCTCTTTTATGGACATCATCAGGAATAATAAAGTGAGGTTTTTTTTAGGATTCTGGGTACTGTCACTATTTTTTTTAAAAAAGAAAACTGTTTCAAAAAAACTATCAGAAACTATAACAGTGTTACACCTCATGAATGTGATGCATTTATTTGACATACATTATATGACTGTTTAAATGAAGTTATTCTCAATTTCGTTAAACCTTTCCTTACATATAGGGGGAAAATGGTCAACTGCTATTTTATTTCTTAATGCTGGGCCCTGGTGACACCGGTGAAGCGGATCAGACTGGTTTCCATTACACTACAGTAGAACTCCATGATTTACAAATGCATCAACTGAGTCACATCATACACAATACATGTCACATGTCTTTAAGCAAGGCACAGGAAACAGCAATATTACAAAGCTAAACTCCACCTGAAATCTCTGATTACTCCTAGAAGAGGAAGAAGAAAAAAAAAACACCTCTCATTTCCAGAGGCTTGTCTATGCATGTAATGTAACCGCTGTCTATCATCAGATCTGTATGAACTGCATCTCGGTCAGTCTTGCATGAGCAATGCTAACACAATGTTCTGTACAACCTTCAACTGCTGACCTTGTCAAATGCTTTTTGGCCCACAGCTCCTTAAATGAACGTCATTCTACAAAACGAGTTCCTTTTTTGTATTAAATACTGTACATATTATATATACACATTATATATTATATACACTTAAAAATGACTGTAAGATGTAAAAGTTGTCATCTCTTTTTTGTTGTTAAATTTTTTTGGCATTCTCCTTGCTAAATTACCAGATACTTATATTTTGATGAAAAAATATATGTGAATAAAAAGTTGCAGTACTTCTATGTTTAAGTGGAGCAAAACAATAGATTTTAGTTGCGTGAGTAAACAAAATAAAATAAAATAAAATATGTTTGTCAGTAGGGGCCAATCTTAAATTGTTACCATTATTTTCTATTAAAAAACAACAACCTATAATTCACAAAAAATAGGAATAATAATATAATATAGAATAAATTATTACTGTATAATACAGAAAAAATTTCCATTAAATTAACTAATATTCACCTTCCAATTTTATATCTATAAGCAAAGGGATTAAAATTTAATATTAAAATGTGGTAAAACTGTATATATTAACATTTTAACCTTGTTAAAATGCATTAAAAATCACAAATCTAATTTGAGATGGAACAATACAATTGATAAAAACATTCAGAAATTCACTAAAAATGTCCCTGTCAAACTGAGATGGTCCTCACTGCAGAACACAAGATCCAGGGGGCGTGGTTGGATCTAGATCCAACTCCTCCCACCATACATAGACCTAAACCTACCCGTCTCCACCCCCTGATCCCTAAACCCACCCATCCCCACCCCTAAACCTACCAATCTCCACCCCCTAGATGTGGATCCAACCCCGCCCCCTGGATCTTTGTTCTGCAGTGAGGGGCTACTGGTCAAACTGGAAAGGCACCCGTTCAATAGAATGACTCATGGTATAATGAATGACACATTTGATGTGGCTCTGTACTTTGTAGCTCATTGAAATGCAGTAGCTGGGCAGCAGGCAGCATGTGCAAGAACACATCCCTGCATTTGCATATGGCAGATCCTGCATCGCCATATGCTGTGTCCATGAATAGAACAGCTCTCGCTGGCACATTTTATCATACAGGGTGTGTTGGGATCAACTGAGCATTTTCTGTTAGCTAGCAAAGCAGTTTGCATTTATCTTTAAAATAGGTTTAATGTGATTATACATGAGCTACTATTTATGATTTCAGTATACAGCACTTTGAAAGACTCACAAGGCTTAATGATTACACAAAGGCCAAAGTAGATGTTCTATTCTTCAGTGCACACTGTCGCCAGTGGATGGAGCTGTAGTTATGTCAGATGTGCTATTTGCCAATGCAAAAATAACTGAAAACTCCATCACACAAACTAACTGCTTTGCATGCAGCATGTAGCACCCATTTCCTCAAGCCATAAAATGGAAGCGCACATGCAGGAATTATATTCTAAAAGAGACATGCACCAATCAATACCTGTTTTGCTTTATAGAATAATTCTTCCAGCATGATCCAAATACTGATGCAGATTCCAAAAACTGTGCTTACCAAAAAACTGTTTTCTTATCCAGGCCGCAAAAAAAGGACGTCAAGTGTTGTGCAATTTTTTAAAATTATTATTTAATCTTATTTTTATACCAAGACAACATTATCTCACAAAGCCATGTAACTCAAGTGCACTATCGGTCAAAAGTTTGGAATAATTATGATTTTTTAACGTTTTTGAAAGAAGTCAGAAAACATTCTAATGTGCTGATTTGGTGCTCAGGAAAAAATTCTTAATGTTATCGGTGTTAAAAACGTCTGCTTAATATTTTTTATGAATTCTGTGATACTTTTTTTTTCAGGATTCTTTGATGAATACAAAGTTTGAAAGAACAGTATTTATTTGAAACAAATTTATTTTGTAACATTATAAATTGAATGTGTTCTTGCCGAATAAAAGTATCCATTTAATTTCTTTCCTTTTTTTTTAAATCGTACTATTTACCCCAAACTTTTGAATGGTAGTGTATCATGATTCCATGAAAATATTAAGCAGCACAATTTTTTTCAACATTGATAATAATATGAAATGCTTCTTGAGCTGCAAATCAGCATATTAGAATGATTTCTGAAGGATCATGTGACACTGAAGACTGAAAATTCAGCTCTTCCATCTCACGAATAAATTACATTTTAAAATATATTAAAATAAAAAAAAACATTTCTATAAATTGTAATAGTATTTCACCAGATTACTGTATTTTTGAACAAATAAAAGCAGCCTTGGTGAGCATAAGAGAATTCCTTCAAAAACATTAAAAAACGATTCCTACATTTTGACCGATAGTGTATTTCTAAAGTTGGCAAAACATAATTCTGTTCAGAATGAATTAGTTGAAATTTCAAGTAGTATCAATAAAAAAGTCTCTAAATCTAACCCCTGAGTTGAATCATACGCTCCAAGCAGTCACATCAGATGGAAACCAGTCTGTCCTTAAACCGTGTCACCTACTGAGGGTCACCATTAGGAATTCTGGGAGTCCCAGGCTGGACTAGAGAGGTTCTTGAAGCGGCCGAAGGCGTGAACTGAGTCACATTGGAGCGCATGCGAGATCTCACGGAACGTGGCGACGGCTGCCGAGAGCCCAGGACAGGAGAACGGTAGGGGGAAGTAGGAGCAGATCTGGGAACGTGAGCATCAGAGTCTCCGCTATGAATAACATGACAAAACTCAATACTTAGCGTCTCTGGGTCTAAAACTAAAGTCTGAGTGCCCAGTTTCCACTGCGACTGGCCGAGGAAAAACGGCTGGGCTGAGGAGGTCCAGGAGGAGGAGGATGGAGCAGAGACATCCAGTGAAGGAGAGCTACTGGCTGATGTAACCATATTGTTTTGGAATAGACAGGAAGGGGGTTTTGAAACCGATGCAGTGGGACTAGGGGGAGCAGTGAGTGCAGTTCGATGACTTACTTTTTGAGGGCTGCTCTTAATTTTTGACACTTTCCCTCCACGGCCACAGTGCGACTGCTCGTTGTCAAACTCTAGGTCCTCGAGGCGCTGGGTGAGGGCCAGTTTCTGCTGAATAGCCATTCGCAGGAGAGAGTTCAGAGTCTTCTTTTCATCTTCTGCAGCAGCCAGCTGCCTCTGCATCTCATCCAGCTGAGATACGTACTCATCACATCTGGACAAAGAGGACGAGAGAACATAAAACATCAGAACAAACTATACAAGATTGAAGAAGTATTATCTTGAATAATTACAACATATTTTACTATCATAATGTATTTCTGTGTGAAACGGAATATTCAGCCTTAAAAATATAGTGAAGAACTTGATTTTGTCCATCTTAAATCATTAGATTCCTGAACAAATGGCTCTAAAATGTCAGTTCTTTTAGTCAAAAATTCATTGTGTAGTAAGATACATATTATGCATTTTAGTCGTATTTTTACAAATATTAATAAATTAAATATGTTGCCATTTTTTTTTATTTGTTGTTTAGTATGGTTGTTTTATATACTGCATAATTAAGGCCAATTATTGTATTGTATTTATTTGCATTTATTTATTTATTTATCAATAAAACACCATTTTCTAAATTTTGTAAAAATTAGCTGTTAGTCCCCAGCTGACAAAAATATGTTCCAAGGACATTTTGCTAACGTTTCTTTAAGTTATGAAAACATTCTGAATGCTCTCTAAATGTTTAAACCGTTCAGTTTTTTAAATGTTTAAAACCATTTTTCTTTGTTATACAAACATGCAAACATAGAAAAGTTACTTTTGAAAGTACTCGTTTTGAAACAAATAGAAGTATTTTAAAAATGCAGTCACATCCAGTTTAAAAGTTCTAAAAGGATCTTTACTGAAATTATTAAGGAACCAGAATTGTTAATAGGAATCAGAGCCTTCACTTATTTCCATCCCTAGCTGTAACAGTAACTAAATAGCTATTTAGCTATTGGCTAACACTATTTCCAACCTAAGTGAGATCAGCCAAAAAGTAAAAGAGTTTCAAGCAGTTACATTTTGATGACAGATTACAAATACAGACCATTTTGTTAAATCATGAATATTAAAAAAAGAAACCAGTTTGGATGTCCTCAATAATAATAAACGGTGATAAAGACCGATAAACGCACCTTGTGGCAAACATTGCCCTCAGTGAGGAAAAGGTGGCTGCGTCTTCTTTGAGGGCCTTTAGTTCATTTCTAAGCTTCATCATTGTCTCCGT
>JAFVLL020000082.1:0-22042 GCA_021397915.2 Tor tambroides
AGATATCTTACCCAGAGAGTGTGGTGCGCTGCGAAGGAGAACTAACAGATGTCAGTCAAAACTGAGCTCACCGAAACATTTCAAGGACATCTGGACACAGCGGTATGTGCTGCTGAGATGCTATATGGAACACATTGTTTTATTCAAAAGAATAAAACAGAAAATATAACCTGTAGTTAAAGCTTTAGAAGAATGCATTAGAAATAATACAATCCTTTACTCTGTCAGAATGGTAAGGAGGGGATTTACAAAGCATCTGGCAACAATTTACACAATGTGTACATGAGAAATAAATGTCAAAATATAAGATTACACTAAGAAAATAACTGAGAAATG
Organism: Tor tambroides; assembly: GCA_021397915.2. Taxonomy (NCBI): domain Eukaryota; kingdom Metazoa; phylum Chordata; class Actinopteri; order Cypriniformes; family Cyprinidae; genus Tor; species Tor tambroides. The sequence continues at coordinate 337 of JAFVLL020000082.1, forward strand.
CTCAGAGTGGAAATTCAATATAATTCAGAAGTGGATTTCAATATAGAATGTAATGAGGGAATTTGTGTTAGGCCTACATACAGTACTGCAAGCTAATAAGCTCAGATCAATATTTTATGTTTAATTTATTTGGTAGTAATCAGTGGGATAATTGATCAGATTGATCAGCCTGTTTAAATAGCAACCCTGTTTGCACCAAACAATAACTATAGATATTAACTCTATTAGTGTCTGCAACCTGATTATTAAGTGCATTTGCAGCTTTAAATCCTCTGGGTCTTTAAAGCAGGGTGGATTCTGATTGGCTGCCATTGTTTTCAGAGTTCATAAGCTGGAAAAAAAATGTCAATTTCAATTCGTCAATTTCATTTTAATTAACTGAATTTTAACTCATTTTTGCAACCCAGTTGATGGTCCATGTATTCCGTTAAAGCTTCCCCAGACGTCCTCAAGTAAGGTTGTTGTTGGAAATCACTTTTCCTGGCTTACCAAAATGGCTGAGGTTTGCTAAGAGTTTTATTGCACCTCTTCATCAATGCTGTCACTTTCAGACAGGTTCCTCTCAAGGTACTTGACATGCGTGGGAAGTGCACTACAGATACGTTTCCACAAGTCCAGGACTATGGAGTCTTTGGGTTGTTGATGGACAGGCCAATTCTGAAGTAGCTGCAGGCGGTGGCAGAGAGATTATACTCCAGCTGGTTCAGATCTTTACCAGGCAGCAAACCGCTGTGGTCCACTGATCCCATACAAGTGAGGTCATCAGCTGCTATGTGTGGCCCATTGACAACCTCATGACATCTCATGACGAAAACGTACCTGTGGGAACTATACATATTCGATGTGAAATGTGGCGCTAAAAGAGTGTTCATTTTTTCCCCAGAACAGATGAACGTACATATGGTATGTTTTATGTGACGTTAGTTTTGTACGTGCCACAGCAGTTCTGGCTTGAAATGTCCATTGAGTGGCTCTGTAAGTCTAATGCTTCGTAACGTTTTAAAATAACACACCATCTGCACTACACCTAAACCTACCCGATAGTATGAACAAAAAGCGAATGTGACATAAAAATGCAATTGCAAGTATGCCGTTTTAGCTTGTTTTCTGATCTTTCATCTTTCAGCTCCTTCATCATGAGTCATGTTTTTCACGGTATTCATACTCAAGGATTCCGCATCCAGAGTCCAATTCCATGCCAGCTGAGCTACAGAGCAGCTTGTTACGTCCGGAAAGCAAAACATATGGAGCTGTAATTATAACTGTGTACGAAAACGAAATTTCAAGTGCTCAGTGTTTTACCGCCTCTAGTGTTCATTTCTGTTGGAAACTGCAGTGATATGTACTTATTGGTATGTATTTCACATCTTGCGAAAAAGTTCCCACAGGTACGTTTTCATCATGAGATCAGGTAGCCCGATGATTAAGTTTTAGCTAAAATACAAAGAATGACATAGAACTAATAGTTTAACAGCACAAGCATAATATAGAAATCCATAACAACACAATGTATATTTACGTAGAGATGGTGAACTTAAGAGGTGTAATGATTAAATGTATAAATGTCAATTATTTTTTCCAGGTTTATGCATATTGTGGATCATAATGTTTTGCATTAAGCACATTTTTAGAAATCACTGTTAAAGAAATAGTTTACCCAAAAATAAAATTTGCTAAAAAATGTATTCACCCTCAGACCATCCAAGATGTAGAACAAATTTGGAGACATGTATAATTGCATCACTTGCTCACCAATGGATCCTCTGCAGAGAATGGGTGCCATCAGAATGAGAGTCCAAACAGCTGATAAAAACATCACAATAAAACACTAGTAATCCACACAAATCCAGGCCATCAATTAACGTCTTGAGTAAAATATGGACAAACTTGTTGAGTTTATGCAGCTCAAGTGCTCCTGTAATTATTAATTTAAAAAGTAACAAAACAAATACATATAGAAATGCATGTAACATTTTAAATTTCAATTATATAATTTGCATTAAATCATTTGTATTAAATGAAAAAAAGAATGCAAAGCAGCAGCATTTTGACTTGACTTTTGGACCCCACTGTAAATAAAAACGCATCAATATGCTGAAAATATAAAAGAACCTGACCTCATGAATCTCCATTCTGCTGGAGATAGGGGAGCAGCCCGGCATCTGTGCTGGTGCTTTAGCTCTGGCTCTGCTGGGCCTTTTCATCTGATGCCATCACTTTCTAAATTGCACTGGCGATAATGGAAGCGGATACAGTCATTTTCAAATGGACTTGCACTTATCATCGATAGTTTCATTTGCTAGGGATGTTACTTCTCGCATTGTCATTCACCTCATGCGTCAGTCTGGTGGGCTTTTGATCACTGGGCTGCGGGCCAGGTCAGAGTGTGATTTAAGGTTTCTTTCATACTTTAAGAACACCCGGTACATTGGATTTTAGTGTGCCGAGTGCTTCTGGAGGTCATCTGTGTGAAAAACGTGCTGTATGTGTGCTGATGTATTTATGCCAGCTAACACATCATTAGAAATGTACTTTGATAGATGGATTTAATAAGCAATAAGCCACTTGAGGCCGTGCATTACAATGAATTTTACCACAGTTTAAGGTTGTTAAAAAGCCGCTTAATCATGGTAAAAATCAATGTAACATACGGGTTCAAGTGCCTTATGGCTTTCATTAAACGGAAGCAATGGCAGCATGATAAAAGACACCAATGTTCAATAAGCCATTAAAAGTACTAATAACGGCAATAAACAATTTTTCTGCCAAATCATTTGTTGGCGTAACTCTAGGCTGCTTTTGGTTGCTAAGCAATGCAAATATAGACGTCAGTTGATGTGCTCACAGTTGTATGGATATCAGCTGTTTTACATTGAATTGGAACATGGTGCATATAGATATAGGGCCAGATTTACTAAACAGGGCAAATTATCGTTAGAGCACAATTCCATAAAAGCGCAGATGGGAGGGGAAATTCTGTGTGTGATTTACTGACAATGCGCACATTAAAGAACACAGATGCAGCCAGATCATTTCCATAACGACCAGCGCAATCTACCAAGAGCAGCGCAAATTACCGCCTGCTTTAAGACATGCTTTTTTGGGGCATTAAATAATGGCACAAATACCAGTAATTTGATGAGCGCAAATGTTAGTAAATTGCATTGTGTGATTCATTTTAATACCTCCTCCCGTAAATTTTGCGTCTGAAAGGGAAACTCCTACAAATAAAAATAACAGTGTCCACACCTTTTCAGCTTTAATTCTTCACTGCCTGTCTTTAGTAAATCCTGACAGTACTATTTTAACACCAAGAGACAGTTTGCGCTGGTGCAAGCTATTAATAGATCTGGCCCTATAGGTGTGTAAATGATGTTTTGTTTCTGTATTTTTGTGAGTATGATGGGAAATGTAGTTTAGCCTCAAGCTCACAAGCTTACCAGCTCATAAACAAGCTAAATAAATATATTCTGGCGAGCTTTATGCCTATTCTTCATCAACAGTGTACAAAATGTGTACAAAATTGTTCACAATAACACAATTTCTAATACCAGTTTACTTGACATTGCACACCCCTAACTCAGAACAGCAAAATGGTTTCATATGTGCTCAATTCATAAATAATATCATTCCAGTGCTTAACCTGGACAGTTTTAAAGAGATTCACTGAAATGTGGCCAGACTTCCTAATGGCAGTTCCTGAAGTAGAGAGTCTCTTTAAAGACAGCGATAAACAAAAATGTGAAGCTGTCACTGACAGCTTGGAGTAGGTACATCTCAAGATGAAGTTTTTGTCATGCTACAGTCCATAAAGCTCCAGGGACGGGAAGCCCGAAGAACTGCTCAGTGGGCCAGCATCACATTCAAAGAGCAGTTATCTCACTTATGCTCTGTAACATGCTGTAAGCAGACACACAGCTGTCATCTGCTCTGACAGTAATCCCTTATAAGAGCCACTGTGTGCGTGTGTATCAGGAGCTACATATGTCAAATGGTAGAAACTCCCACTGTGCGTGTTTATGTTGCTGCAGCTCATGGACTCCACTATCATGTCAAGAATTAAACCAGCGGCTTGGCATAAATACTCTGAGCACCGTAAATTTTAATGACAGCCAAACCTGCACATGCTCTGTTAATCACATCAAAAAAATGATACGAAAAGTTTTTAGACTTTTAGAAAAGGAAAACTCTGGAAAGACTATGATCAAATATGTATGATTTTCTATAGTGGTCAATGGGAGACAACAGCAAATATAATATTTGTGTTCCAAAAAAAAAAAAAAAAAAAATTGTTGGTCAGAAGAGAGAAAGATGTTAAATTTACGGTCACTCCCTCAGCCATTGTATTAGAAATACCTTTGCACAGTTAACTTGTGTTTTGTAATTAATGTAATGTAACACAAAATATAGTCTTATAAATGTACAATATTTAAAAAAGTATGTTTGAAATGGGTCTATGAATGAACAAAGGTGAATTGAAGCGCTTTGCTTTTTTGTTTGGGGAGTTTGATTGACAGTTTGATTTTTCTCTGACAAACAAACCAGAAAGGGGAGTAGATTAACGTCGTGGACTTGAACTTGAAAATGGTGTGTATTGATTTCTTTCTGCATTTGAAACAAGATACCTTATGATGTTCATTTAAGTTTATTTCGTGCTTTAAGTAAATCGGTTTAAATGATTGGTTCAAGTGCTGCTTGAACTAAGTTGCTACAGCGATCTGTCACGACACATTAAAGAGCCACAAAACTGTATTTATTGTTTGAATTTCTTAAAAAATGACACAATTTGAAAGCTGAGACTTTGATTCATACCTAAAGTAACTTGCTTCCTCTTTGCTCCGCAATGTATTTTTCACGGCATGGCTTGCCTGACTAATGCTGAATTCACGTTATGTCATAATTACTGGAATTTCGAGATGACAACACATGATATTCTATTTGAAGCTGTTCACACCCTTAGAGTCGGAACTATCGCACTATCAATGACTAAACACAGCGCAATGAATCTGAGGCAGTCAGGTACAAGATGTAGCTCTCAGAAAAGTCCCAGTTCATAAACTGTAATTACGAGTTCTACGAGGATGTGAACGCTTTTTACAGGTTGGCATCTCGTAATCACGGTAATTGACCGTTCGCAAAGAGCTTGATTGACAGGCGAGCTGACCAATCAGAATGCAGAGATTATGCGCCGCTGCTGCCATCCGCCATGTTGCCCGACAGCTACGACAGGTCTCCATAAACCATGCTAAACGGCGTAAAAAATATCGGCTGAATTGAAACTTTTTCAATATAACTAAATATAAATATGTGCGGAGGGTTAAGTTGTGCTGTTGTTGGTTGCCACGGTAACGGTAATAAGCTAAGGTATTCATTTAAAGTACTTGTTTTGTGTACCAGAAAACCTGTCATGTCCGGCGCTGTATGCATGGCTTGTAGTGCTCAAGTTAAATACTGAGTGTTAAATAATAAAATAATGTTAAAACGTGTGCTCTTATCATTCTGTGGACACAATCCCGTGAACTTCGCCCCGATCGGGAGCTGATATGTGCACACGTGCGCTCATCTGTTTACAGTGCAGCTAACTTCCCGTCGCTTCATGTCATCTTCCCACTCATTAAACTATGACAGGTCCTTTACTGCAAAAAGACGTCACTGCGACACTCTAAAATGATGAATCTATGGCGCTATGTGCTTTTTAAAACGATTTTCATAAGTTTCACGTTATATTGTCGGCTCGGAAAATATGTAAATGCGCATGCCCAGTAGCCGCAGCTGTATCCCTTCTAGCCTTAACCACAAATCAGCAGATTAATTTAGGTGGACTTAAACTTGAAAAATGGTGTGTTCCGCGGTTGAAATAAAACACTTTCTGATGTTTATTCATGTTTATTTCGTGCTTTAAGTAAATATGAAAAGACGATCGGTTCACGTGTTTGAACTGAGACAATACAGTGATCTGTCACGACACATTGAAGAGCCACAAAACGGTATTTATTGTTTGAATTTCTTTAAAAATGACACAATTTAAAAGCTGAGGGTCCTGAGACCTTGTTTCATATCAGAAGTAACCTGCTCTGTCTTCTCTGTCGGTGTTTTGTCAGCTTCCTCTTTGCTCTGCGATGTATTTTTCACTGCGTGAGAACACATGTGCAGTGTGAGTGCAGCATTGTTTGTCGGTCATGGCAACAGTAACTAAGGGTGGGCGGGTTTTGCGAACGGTCAATTACGATATGGCGTGAACTCACCAATAGCAATGATAATGAAGGGAGGCGCATCTTTGCGAAGGGTCATAAATGTTTGGCTTTTCACTCAAGTTTTTCATCAAATAAAATGAATAAACTGACAACTTTGAAAATTTAATAGATTTTTTGGTCAATTAAAAACTTAGGCCTTCTAAGAAACTAAGAATTAACAGTTCCAACACACTGTCATGGTAACTATTTTACATTTTGGCAAATCGGTGTCTAATTCTTATTAATTTGAATCTCATATGTGCGTTTTCACAGGATCTGCTTACGCCCCACTGATAATTAGGTTTAGGGGGGGACCTTCAAGCTTACTTTTTTACTTAAAAAAAAGGCATGTTTCAATACAAAATAGCCACTTCTGGAAATAGTTGTTTTTTCATGAAATTAAGTTGTCTTGGCAGTCATTTTTGGACTGTTTCTCATTGTACTTACATGTGTTTTGTTTGTCATAAAAAGCAAGGTTTCACTCAGAAGTACTCTAAGTGCTAAGTACCAACAGATCTCTGTGCATTGTTTATAGCATTTTTTTTTTTTCATGTTCGCTTATTTTCCCCTGTTATTGCTATAAAGTTCAGCCGTGTTTAGTTGCAGTATCATTTCTCCTGTACCTTGAATCAAAGGCTAAAACCATCTACAGAGGCCAATTCAACACAGCAGGATACAACGAGAGGATGGAAAGTGTCTTTTTTGAACTCCAGATCTGTGGCGTGTCAGATGGCCCTCTATGAGATCTGTACAAATGAACCGGCTGGGGAAACAACACTGCTGGCAGTAGTTTTAGCATAAAAAAATGTGAATAAATAATAAAAAAAGAAGGATATTGATCCGCTCATAGGTGCTGCTGATCTTATACTCCTGAATATCGCTGCGACACTCACAGGAAATGGTTTCGATTAAGCCGCACACTTTCAATGCCCACACGCTCATCAAGCAAACTGGATCAAACTGGACCATTTTCACAATATTTCTCTTTCAGTGGTGAGAAGTGAAGGAAAAATGGTGGAATGCAAATGGACTGAATGGGACAAATTGAATTCAGATTGAACTGCTGTTTTAATGGTTGGTTAGAGCAACTCTTTCGGTTGCATTCAAGCTTTAGACACACACCACAGAAGGAAATGAGAAGAGGTTAAACCCAGCTGCTACGTGCTGAAAAAACAATAGAAACCATCACAGAAATTCTAATGGTTTCCACTACAAATACCATTACAAACATTACAAACCATCAACTTTTAACCATTAAAACCATTAAAAAATGGCTTCCTGTATTGTGTTTTGGGACATATTCCATTAGGATTTATTGGTGTAACAAGCCACCAATAGTAGGTGACCAATAACCAGTAGAAACCAACTGAAACCATTACAGTTTCCATTAAAACCGGTACAATTCCCATTATAAACAGTAAAACAATTATCAATCCTGTGATGGTTTCTATTGTTGTTTTTTCAGCAGGGCCGTGAGAACAATTTCATCACATCAAGCTCAGTAGGTTGACTGAGGAGTTTTTAGTAGGCCCAAATGAATAAAATCTCCTTTTTATGTGACCTAATAATTGAGTTTAATAGCACAGACAGAAAAAGCATACGAGAGACTGTGAGAAAAAAAGGAGGGCTCATTTTATTATTACCCTTATGCATCAGTAATCAAATGTGAATTTGAAAGAAGCCACACTTGCAAGTTTGAAGCAATCTTTCATTTTGATTCAAGTCTATTTCCAAGACATTTGTTGCATATTTAATGCATGTCCTCATTCTGAATGAGGGGAATAGCTAATCAGGATATGAATATTTAATTCCTTCAATTTATTCACCTTGAATCCCAATTTACAGGGCATGGAAAGACACTGACATGTGTAATAATTCATATAATTCCTGATTTTCTTTTTTAAAGCACTTTGTTATATGATTAGGATGGGAAAATGAACAATAACAGAAAGCCATCAGGATACGTTTCTGCAAAACAGCCAGGTTACGAGCAGCTTTCCTCATGCACCTGCTGTTTCCATGGTGATTGTGATTGGATAGGTAGTGGGTAGTTAGCACCGGCCCAATCAGGGTCTATTGGTGGGGAGGGGTGCTGGAAGACAGTTAGCCAACATGCAGATGACACTTCGATAAATCAAACGGTGGGCAATCAGAAAACGATCTGGAACTAATTGCTCTTGGTGAGGAAGAGACATGGAGAATCAATTATTTCTAGCCATGGATGCAAAAAGCCTTGTTAGCGCTAAGTGAGGTTAGCTTCGCATGGTTCATATGACTTTATCATAAACTTAAATTTTATGGTGAAGAGCATGAACACCATCTTAGTTTACGCAAATAATCAGTGGGAAAAATGAAACAGAACTATTAGAAATTCTAAAAAGGTTGAAAATTCATTAATATGTGTGTGTGTGTGTGTGTGCTCGCGTGTGGGTTGGTGGGTGGGTGTGTGTGTGTGTGTATATATATATGTACAGTAGAAATATTTTTGCTGTCAATAAAAAAAAAAAAAAAAACTAAAAACAAATTAATCACACATTTTTCCTGAAATTAATCACGATTAATTGCGATTAATCCAACCTAACATTAAAGTTTTTAAATATACATTTATATTGCAATAAATTTCACATGGAATCTTCAAATTAATTTAGAAACAACATAAAGACAGCAGATTTTTAAATATTTGTTTAGTGACATCTTTTTTATGACTGAAGGCGAGTATTTCTGATACCAATACTACTAATGTCTCTAAAATTGTTCTTTTTTCCTATTTAACCAATTTTTATATTTAACCAATGACTATAACCATTCAACATTACGGTATAATTGAGAGCTATGAATTTTAACATTTATTGGACTTTAAAAAATAACATCTGGTTTAAGTGATCTTAAAACAATCTTCACATAAACCTATTAATAAATGTCATATTTAGCTACCTGTGGCCTTCAGCAAGTAGTACAAAAAATTGAATAAAGTTTTTAAACACTAAATTCTAAATTAAATATAGATGCATCTTTAAAGCTATAAAAGTCATTGATTTCCTCATTTGTCTTTTGTTTTATAATTAACAGACACAGCAGCTGGGTTATTAGGTCATGTGGCTGCTATTACTTTAAGAGCTGCCGCTGCTGAATGTGATGCTGACACACATTCTTCAAAGGGACTCATATCTAATATCTAATATGTATATATATATATATATATATATATATATATATATATATATACATATATTGTAGATCAATTTAGTGTTTGCAAACAGTGATGACGCTTTTTGTGGGTGGAGCCTATCTGGTGGCAGAAAATGACAGTTTTAAAGTAGCAGTCTATGGAAGCCATGGGACAAAAGAATAAAAAAAGGTAATTTTGAGTTTATATTTCAAAATTTTGAATTTATTCTCGCAATTCTGAGACTATATCTCACAATTCTGATAAGGAAAACAACTCATCATTCTGTCTTTTCCACTAAGCTCAGAATCATGAGTTTACATCCCACACTTCTTGCTTTTTTTCTCAGAATTGACAAACTCGCTATTGTTGAGTTAAAGGCAGGGTAAGTAATTTGGTTCAAAAACATTTTTTGTTATGTTGGTTGAAAGTCTTTTTACATCCCAATAGCAAACACTAAGTTGGGTGGTCTAAATTTATTTATATGTATTTATATCATCTGAGGAAGGCATAGGACCATAAAATGTTCGTCCATTTAAAATGTTCGGTCCGAACATTACGATAGGCTGTTTTGCCTGCCTGCAAAAATATGTATTTGCATACCTCTGCGCACTATGTTTGCGCAGACATTACGTCATCAGCGTGTTCCAGTGAGAATGAAAGGCAGTATTATTGTAATATTATGTGCTTTGTACTGTAATGTTTTCTCACCAGTGAATGAGCTAATCTGACAGCGTTGCATTCAATCCTCCACCAACGGCGTCTCTCATCGTATCGCAGATTATTCTCTGGTCTGCCTGAGCACGTTTGTGTGTTTTGGAGGAGGCATGGCTTTGCAGCGTGATTATGCAGAGATGGTGGGGATCTTGCTTTCAGAGCTAATATGCTATCGCTTGCCTTTCCGTAATCGCCTACCCTACCTTTCAATCGAGTTATAAAGTCTGATCCAGGAGATATAAACTTGGATTTATGAGGAAAAAAAAGTCAGAATTGTGAGATAAAATCAAGGTTAATGTTATGTAAAATGTAGTATTTCATACTGTAATTGTTTGCTGCGTTGGATGACGAGTCGACGACGCACACATCAGTTTTACGCAATTTACACAGGTCATCCAGTTTACACGGGTCAGAAAATACCGAAATTCGTAAAGTGGAATTCTAATTTTATCTTCCTGAGCGGTTTGCAATTTAACGTTACCTATACGGGCTGCCCAGGTAGAGCTTATGTATGGGAAACACTGAATACAATATGTCCCCTATGAACTGCAAATGTGAATTTTATGTAGACCTATTGTTTAAATCAAATTTATGCTTTAAAGGTATGGTGATCATAGCAGGTTTCATCCATAGTCTGTCCATTTAGACATTTGCGTTTAGCTTCAAATAGCGTCTTTGACAACAGTATTCTATGAAAATGATTTGCATTCCGATTCTGACATCCAAAGGCGCAACAATATATATATTTTTTCTCTTACTCCATGGATTTGACCCATTTCCTGTTCTTCTGCCACCACAATGCAAGGCACGCGCAGCTGCAAATGACATAACTGTGACATTCAAGTGATGTAACTACTCCAGATTGGTCTATAGGATTGTATTTTATTTAGGTTTTTTTTTTTTTTTTTTTTTTGGGCCATAATTACTGAACCCCATTCAACTATGATAAGGTACAAACACACACACACACACACACACACACGTAGGACTTTTGAATAATTCTGTACATGAATGTTTAGAAGCAATCTGATTTTTTTTTTTTTTTTTTTTTTTAATTTTTAATCAACACAAATGTGTATCAATAAACATTTTATAATAGTTTACTGGTGCCTTGGCTCCTTGGATGAACTGTTTTCCTAAAATTTTATTCATATCAGCAGAATGTCTTGCAGCTAATTGCATTTAAGGCAGTTATTTTTAATAATAATATTAATACAATAACATTTGTTTAATTTTAAAGTTGTTAGTCTTAAATTAAAATGAACTTAATTGTAACTTTAATTTAAATCATCTGATTTGAGAGGTAATGTGCGATATTATATAGCTCTGAGTTCGATGTTATAGTTCTGAGAAAAAAAAAAAAAAAAAAATGCAATGGTTCATTTTTTTCGAGAAAATTCCAGTGACCATCCAGAAATCTAGTTTTCCCCCATTTCTCAAGAAAACATTATCAATTTATCCAAAGATCACTCCTGACAACAATTTCATAAATGTGATGGAAACTTTATAGTGGATATATTCATTGGCAGCACCAAACAACTGATCTATTTTTCTTGATTCTTACTAAAAGAACACAAAACATTCTATTATAAGCCCAAAAAAATTTAAACAGTAATAAAATGCAAAAATAACTGCTATGGCCTTATCTGATCTGCAAAATCAGATGGTAGAGAGGTTCCTCTCAGCACAGAGAGACCACTGACCCATAGTGGGCTCTGATATCACTAAAATGACAAGCTTCCATGTCAACAGCGCTGGAGAGCACTTGACTGTGAGGGTGACTAAGAGATGGCCTCGAGGCCTGCGCCAGCACTCTGTTTTTCATTTATCTAAATGAACGGAGGATGCATTGCGCTCTCTGAATTTGCATTCCTGCCCCTCTCTGCTGTTCATTAATGGCTGATGAATGCAGCTGTGTACGAAAAAGGTTTGTTAAAGTCCTTTAGCGTGGCTCATGAATACTTTCTGGCTTTCATTTTCTCTCTCCTCCTCCTCCTCCCTGCGATCGTGGTAGCGTCTAATGTAGGTCATCTGTCAACCACCCACCCATTATTCTCTGTTACCTTTATGGCAGAGAGTGAAGCAGGAGTTTTCACTTTGCCTCCAGCCAAAGGAAACCTTTAGACCGGGTCTGGCTCCGAGGACCACTGTAGTCCAAACCGTGCGCAAATACCTCCCATGTCCACAGCTGTCTGGACTTTGATGGAGCCATTAATCTTGCCATGTGTTTAGCATTTGGCCTTACTGTGCACTATTTGGGCCTCTGTTTGTTGGGCCAAATGTAAATTCATACAGACAAATAAAATATAATCTTGGATTTGATTTAAGTCAACATAAAGTTCTGGTAGCAACCCTAAAACAGGATATTCAGCAATAAAAATGTAGGGCAGAACTACATTTTATCCTTTGGGAACTGATTGGATCTTCAATTTGTTTTCAGTCTTGACGAAAATGTTTTTTCAATTAGTTTGTGCCTGAAAGAGTTTTATTTCCCCTATATATCGCAGATAATTTGCACGTCCACACAATAGGAAAACAGATACATTCACAATTTAGCTGTATAAGCTGTGAAACATTTCATGACATGCTAGTTTCTGTGGCACAGATGCAGTAAGTTCTTGTGGCGTCTGGCGAATTCTTGAAGAATTGATTCCAAGGGTCACTTCTGCCTTCTAGTGGTGGATATAAAGTACTACAACAACAAAATAAGATGACTGCCACAAATGACTGCATTTTCAGGGTCTGTCATTTTTTAAAGTCCATGGGACCAAAAGTGCCCATAGTTGAAGAAACATCCTGATATTTATGTATCAGTGTGTGATGCAATTAGTTCACAAAGGGCATCCTGCTTATCTCCCACTGAATAAACTTTAATCTGGTTGCATCATCGGCTGATGCGTGAATATCCGGTTGTTTCTTACAATGCTTTTTGGTACCTTTACCAAATTCAATGAGAAATTAAAAAAAAAAAAAAAAGATTGAGACAGAAGACTTCTCTTTAGGGGCCTTCTGGTGTGTCCAACTGAAATGTAAACACCAGATAAAACTAAAACTTAAAAAAATATCCTCTTGGGCAGCCATGGAGTGGTCTAGTATAAAAGTGTCCTTCATTCGACTTTTGTAAATGATTAACTTTTTGATCTCCCATCATGTAAACAAAACCAAAATAAAAAAACCTAAAGCTTAAGTCAGTTTGTGAGGTGAGCTGAAAATGAGAGTTCCTGTACAAATCATCTGCTTTTCCTGTTTTCTTTTTTCTGTTACCTTTGTGCAAGGTCAAGGTGAGTTTATGAATTTTAAAATGTAGAATGTTATACATGTTATATGCACTTGCAATACTTTTACGTGATCTTAAGTGGTTTTAGAAGGTGCTGACTAGCACATCTTTTTGTGGGTTTGTTTGTGCTTCTCAGAATGTCTTGGAGAGGACATTACATATGAAAACACAGAACCAGTTGCGAACATTTCGTACACTGATGGTGAAACAGTAAAAGTGAACTGCGTGACAGGTTATTCCGGCTTTTATAAGTTAATGTGTAAAAACGGACAATGGCTGAGCTTCATTGCACAAAGATGCTCAAGTAAGAAAATGGTCAATATGATAAGCACAAGATTTTTAGTTAAATAAAAAATTTGCACTTGAGCAGATTTGTACTCATCATAGTAACACGTGCTTGATTTCTGTAGAGAAAAGATGTGGTCACCCAGGGGAAACACCTAATGGTTATTTTAAACTTATAGAGGGACGAGATTATATTTACGGAGCAACAGTGGAGTATACTTGCAAGACAGGGTAAATGTGCTTTATGCACAGCATTTCAACTACTTCCGTCATTTCTCTTTGCTTTTTTGAATTTATAAAATTCAAATATATGCTCTTTGACTTGACACTGCTTCTACTTAAAAACTTTGTGTTTATAGGTATGAAATGACAAGCAGAATCAATCGACGTCACTGTAGAATCAAAGGGTGGGATAATTCTGTCCCTGTTTGTGAGGGTAGGCTTTCTTGAAAGTCTTGTTGCACTGTTGTCATTTGATTCATAAAGGTGCTGTAAGCGATTTTTATAGCATGGTACAACAGTAAACAATTTTAATCTCTGAAAGATATCACTGAAATAACTGTCCGGAGAAATCACGGGATCTCTGTGACAGCCAAGTCTATATAAAACAAACATGATATTTAGCCACCCAGAAGGTTTTTGAACACTTTGTGCCTGCCAATCATTTTGCGCAGTCACAGCTGGCACTGAGTTTTAACATTACAAAAAGTTCACAAAAAACAGACATTCAGCATTGCACGACAAAAACTCTTAACTTGACAGGTAAATATAGCCTACTTTAGTTATGCCAAAACAGCGGGGGTTGTAGAAATAAGGGGCGTGCCTAAAACGGTGACAAAAGACCTGCTAACGTCACTTACAGCACCACATAGGTTGCCAGGTTTCCCAAAGCACAGCGTAGAAAGTTAGCAACATGCTGGTTGTATTTAGGGCTATTTATAGAACACCGCTTTCAACTAAAAACAGGGGTGGGGGGTTTGAATTATGCATTTTGGCCATTCATTTATATGACCATGGCATTTTGCGGGCCTGAAAATGCAAACATTTTAAAGTGGGTTTCCAAGTTTCCAAAATTATACTGGTATCGTCTCTGTATAAGCTATAAAATGCAAATCTGTAAAGAACTGTATTATGTGTTAAATATATAGGTACAGGCATCTGGAAAGTATTCATAGCGGTTCACTTTTTCCACATTTTGTTATGTTACAGCCTTATTCCAAAATGGATTAAATTCATTATTGTCCTCAAAATTCTACAGACAATACCCCATAATGTCAACATGAAAGAAGTTTGTTTGAAATCTTTGCAAATTTATTAAAAATAAAATAACGGGGAAAAAAATCACATGTATATAAATATTCACAGCAAAATGACACTCAAGCCGTGATGTCCAAGGAATTGTCTGTAGACCTCCGAGAGAGGATTGTATCTAGGCACAGATCTGGGGAAGGGTAAAGAAACATTTCTGCAGCATTAAAGGTCCCAATGAGCACAGTGGCCTCCATCATCCATTAATGGAAGGAGTTTGGAACCACCAGGACTCTTCCTAGAGCGGGCCGCCCGGCCAAGCTGAGTGATCAGGGGAGAAGGGCCTTGGTCAGGGAGGTGACCAAGAACCTGATGGTCACTCTGAAAGAGCTCCAGCATTTCTCTGTGGAGAGAGGAGAACCTTCCAGATGAACAACTCTCTATGCAGCACTCCACCAATCAGGCCTGTATGCCAGACGGAAGCCACTCCTCAGTAAAAGTCACATGACAGTCTACCTGGAGTTTGCCAAAAGGCACCTGAAGGACTCTCAGACCATGAGAAACAAAGACTGAAACTCTTTGGCCTGAATGCCAAGTGTCATATCTGGAGGAAACCAGGCACCGCTCATCACCTGGCCAATACCATCCCTACAGTGAAGCATGGTCATGGCAGCATCATGCTGTGGGGATGTTTTTCAGTGGCAGGAACGGGGAGACTAGTCAGGATCGAGGGAGAGATGAATGCAACAATGTACAGAGACATCCTTGATGAAAACCTGATCCAGAGCGCTCTGGACCTCAGACTGAGGAAATGGTTCGTCTTTCAACAGAACAATGACACTAAGCACACAGCCGAGATAACAAAAGAGTGGCCATATATATATATGGAAATATACACAGTGTATAGGTCACTGCAATGCAGTAGTGCAAAAGTTTCATGTTGGGGAGATAAATGTCTGAAGAAATTGGTTTAAAAAAAAAAAAAAAAATCGGGACCTGACAGCTCCCGTTAATGATGCGCTTGAGTTGCACTTAATAGTGAGTGGTCTACATGCTGGTTTGGGAAACAGGCATTGCTGTAATGTTAAAATAATATTTGATGGAGAGCAATTTATCAGGAAATCCAACTTAAATCAGTTTATTTATTTCACAGAGGTGAGATGCCCTGTGATTCGCACAGATGGGGATGTGACTGCATTGGGCAACACAAAGGAAGGAACTTATGGCGATGTTATTCACTTTGAATGTGTATCTTCTGACAAAAAGCTAGACGGAAGTAGTGTCATTCATTGTACGGAGAATGGCGTTTGGAGTTGGCCTGTTCCACAGTGCATAGGTTAATACCACAGTTTCTTGATTTATTTAAGGTTCAGATAAAATGCTCAGAACCTAAAATAACTAATACTTGAAACACATGTGTAGCATGAATACCATCCAAACATACACAACACAGTAGGTCAGATGAATATGCAGTATTCATAAAATAGTAGTCAAAGTTTTATAACAGTTTGACAAAACAAAAAAAACAAAAAATTACATACTTGACATTTATTTAAACTTAGTTGTGCATTATTATGTCTTTACAGTAACTTGTCAGCTTGAGGTAACCGAACCTGAAGTAATAAGAACCATTCCATGGGGAAAAACAGTTTTCAAACCTGGAGAAACGGTGATAATTATCTGCACTGGCAAAACCTATAATAAAGAGGAAACATTTACCTGCAAAAATAATGGGAAGTGGGATTACAAGCCTACTTGTGAGGGTAAGATTGTAGAGAAACACTTCGGGATTTACTGCTGAATTCATTGTATGTCATCAAAAGCATGTGAATTTTGTTTCAGAGAGTAGGTGTGAAGTTCCACTCAACCAGCATGTGTATCTCCCAAAATATTACTTTAGTGGAGGTCTGAATTTGGGAGCGAAAAAATCTTACAGTTGTGAGTCTAGATATTTTAAAACGGCAGAAGAGGCCACATGTGCACGAGACGGATGGACACCAAAACCACTCTGTACTGGTATGTTCTGCCCTGGACTATTCAAATCTTAACAAAATCATAAATTATAAATTCTATGATTATGTGGGTGTTTGTTTTCTAGAAATTATGTGTGACCCACCAAGAATCCCAAACGCACAGATTGAAGGAGGTCAGAAACCGAAGTACAAAATCTCTTCAAGTATAGAATATAAATGTCGTCCTGGATTTGAACCAGAGCATCCTGTACATATCACTTGTGATTCCGAGGGCCAATGGACAAACATACAGCAATGCACAGGTATGTTACAGCTTGATTTTATTTTATTGCATAATAAATAAATACATTCTGACTGAATGATCCATGTTTCGAGTCGTAGTTAATTTCTTGACGTATTTGTGCAACTTTGACCACACATAAATTGAATTTCATATTAGCATAAAACAATTAAAATTGACAATTGTTAATGTTGGGTAGCCTATTCACGAGTTCACCTTTACATCTAATCTGATGGTAAATAGTAAGCATATTTTGGCATGCTGTCCTGGGGGAGGGCTCCGAGCCCGGAATATAGCCCGAACCCAGAGAACTCCCTCTATCCCTATTTTGGGATAAAAATAGATTAGGAGTGAGGAGTTGGGGTGAAGGAGGGATGCTAGAAAACTGTCATAGGACAGAGGTAGGTAGGCTGCAGATATATACCTATTGTGCTAGTTAGGATGGTTAGCTAAAAAAGTTACACCTGTGCCAAACTGGTTGATTATCTGACTGTGCTCCTCCCGAACCTTGTTAATATAACGTCATTAAAAAAATTCTTATACACAGATGGTACATGCCAGGAGCAAGAACTCAGAAATGTACAAATTCTGTTTGGACATCCAAGCCCCACATCACCTTATAAATCTGGACATATCTTAGTTTTCCGATGCACTGATGACAACATGGGGTTTCATGGCCAACGTGCAATTGAATGCCAGCCAGATGGGAGGTGGAATTACCCATATCCACAATGTGGAGGTACTGACATATTCCACAAACTTTCTGTTGATGTGTTATGCATTTCTATAAATCAGAATCAAAGTATTAATCAAATGTAATACTTTACAACCATCTTAACTACCATCAACATATGATATCTTACACTGAACTAATTGTATCTTTTATACATTTTGCATTCAATCGTTCCTCTAGGAACGGTTCAGTGCTCCAAACCAACAAAGAACTTGCAGTTTGTGACACTGTCAGATGAGAAAACTGAGTACAGCAACTATGAGACTCTGACATACACATGCAAGAAACCGTACGATGAAATTACAAGAGGAGTTTTAATGTGTCAAAATGGAAACTGGAACGGAACATATGACTGCAGAAGTGAGTCGCCAAGAAATCTTGCATTCGTATTCCAGTCAGTTTAATCGCTGTTTAAGTTAATGCAGAAAGATCTGAGTCAGAACATTCACAAAGAAATACATGGTATTCCTACTTCCCACTTCTGAAGTTATAATTATGAGTGTGTCATCTTTAATTGCTTTGTTGTCAGGAAGAATGGTGGTCTGCCCATTCATGAGTATATTCTAGCCTGTTTCTTGGAAGTCATAAGCCATAAATTTTGTAGAATTAATAAATTGTAATTTGCTTATGTATTGAAACTGGAAATGATAACTGAAACATTAGAATATAAAGTTACACGAGTCAACAAAATGGAAACAGGTTTAGCTCACTTCTGGTACAAATTTGCCCCATAATACAGTAAAGTATAAAAATGTAAACATGATATTGTTATTTGTTTAGGTAAGACCTGTCCACCTCCTCCGTATCTTCGACATGGAGATTACAGCATCAACAGTACAAAAGATAATGTGATCACAGCAGTATCTTACACTTGCCAGTCTTACTATGTGCTTACCAAGCAACAGGACGTATATAAGTGTGTGGATGGGAAATGGGAGACTCCCCCGAAATGTCTAAGTGAGTCATTTTTGTCATTTTATTTTGTAATTTTGTACTGTTTTTAACATTGTTTACATCTGTCTATGTCATAGGACCTTGTGAAATTGATGATTTTGTCGAGAAGTACAATCTACAGCTTCCTACAGGAAAGATCTACATAAGGCATGCTGAAAAGTATAGACTGAACTGTACAGATGGATGGAATGCTGCAAGTGAGATGAAAGTGTATGTGGATGTGTCGTGTTCCAACGGGAATCTACAGATTGACAAAAGTTGTGAGTATTGTCTCGTTTTCAGACCCTGAATTAGTCATATTGGTGATCTGTACAATTATTGATTTATTATCTGTTTGGTTGTTTCTTTAGGTGATACACAAACTAAAAGAAAATAAACAGGAGTGGTAATTGAGGTAACCCAATTCAGTTTTAAAAATGACAAATTTACTCTGTTTATACCTTTTTACAAAAGAGGACATCCCTAAATGGAGGTTTCGAGAGATTTTATCAGGTTTAGCTCATTTCTGGTACAAATTTGCCTTCATAATATAGTTAAGTATGTACACACACAAACTTGTACATATATCCGATTCAGCTACAAAAATTTCAGTTTTACAAATTAAATTTCTCACAGAATCTCACAGAAATTGTATTTCTTATCTGTGTGAACATTCCTTCAACCCTTTCTGATTAAAAATAATTAGACTGACTTTGGTGTGGAATTTAGTTCATCATATTGCTTGCATTGTATTTAGCATTGTATTTTATTAACGCAAAGCATTTTTTGCTCAATTTTGAACCAAAATGAAATACTTATGACCTCCTTCTGCGGAATACATTCTATCCATTAATCGCTATAACTTGTAAGGTTGTGGGCTGCTTTATGTGAAGAACAATGAAATTTAAATAGTTTTTCATTTAAAATATTGTCTTCCCTCATTTGAATCTGGCACACATGAGAGAACGTCTCTTTGTTTACAATAAAACACCATCAGTGAACGCACAGAAGAACATAATACAGCCATTCAAATCTACCACGCTGACGAGAGATGAGAGAGCCAATGAGGTTTGAGTACAGTGGTGTTTTTTTTTTTTTTTTTTAAATCTCTTCTCCTTATATGGTGTCGAGTGTGTCACTTCAAATGACTTGGAATAATGCACACAAATCTTTTGGACTACTTGGTACTTTATGTGATGTTGGAATCTTAAACGAATATCTAACAAATAAATAATTACTCACCCTCAGGCCATCCAAGATGTAGATGAGTTTGTTTCTGATTCAGAAGAGATTTGGAGAAATTCAGCCTTACATCACTTGCTCACCAAATGATCCTCTGTAGTGAATGGCTGCCGTCAGACAGTCCAAACAGCTGTTAAAAACATCACCATAATCCTCAAGTAAACCACACGACTCCAGTTTATCAATTAATGTCTTTTAAAATGAAAAGCTAACAAAACCATCATTAAGATATTTTTAAACTTCAAACTGTTGCTTCTGGCTAAGTCCTCTATCCAGAATAGTGCTTTCTCCACTGAAAAAGTTGTCATCTGAATCAGGAGAGAAATATGCTCAAATCAAGCATTTAAACTCATGTTACTTTCAGGTCTCTCCTATCACACCACAGACTGGATCTCTTGTAAATGTTACTCTTGCACCTCAGTTATCAAGTTCAGTGAAAATGTTCTCCGAGGACTCAAATAAACATACTTTTGTAATATTTTTGTGGTTTTTATTATGTTGCTAGGCCATTTTTTGTACATTGTAAGAGACTATGTAACCTGTGAGATGACAAACTGTCAATATTTTTGATATTTTAACTAAATATTTTATGCCCACATATTTATGACAAGTGGCCATGCAATAAGAAGAATAATTTACAGTCAAATATCAGTCTTTTTTGCAAAATGAACTGCAGTAAATGATTGATCACACTGGGATATTAAGTGAGCCATTAATAATAATAATCTAATTATTATTATTAGTAGTAGTAGTAGTAGTACTACAACACTTAAAGTTTAGCCTAATGAAACTCACAGAACAATATGCCTATTGCTTACAATTATTTTATTTTTTAATTTTTTCATAATTTATCAAAAAAGACGCATCTGGAATAAGTTTATAATAATACAATGTAATATAATAATATTATAAGACACCAATTTAAATATATGGAAGGCTATTTTGGACTATTTTCAAAAGGAATTGCAAATTATATTTTTAATTGCGTTTTCCATATGTGGACACATAAATTATGACAATCCAAATGCAATTGCAAATTTTGCATGACTGTTTGCATTTTCGCTTTCGCGAATGCACAGTGACTGTAAAAAGCAAAGTTCATTTGCAACTGTATTTCTCATATCTTACGAGTTATGAGCCTGTCATATTTAAATAGCAATATTAATTACCACATCTGCTTTTTCACTCTCTTTGCATTGCTCATGTGATTCCATTTGAGCTTTGGCAGGTTACAATTTCTTTTGCATTTGAATTTCCGATGTCTACACAGAAATCTGCCAATCATTGTCAGGGGTGTGTTTGTATTGGGAGGTGACATCACTCACAAGCGACCATGCCGAAAGCTTTGATCAGTGGAGGTAATCGGTAAAGGCTCCGCTTAAAGCAGCTGCCAATCAGTTCGTGCCTGTGTGAATGAACAGACAACCTTCAGTACAACCTTCTTGGCACAATAAACAGTCTTTTTTTTACCCCAAATGCAGAGATTATCCCCTGCTCACGGCAGAAGCCACAACAGTATGCACAATAGGTCAATATTCACTATTAGCCAAACGCCACCTGTCTCAACACAACAGTGAAAGTTCTTGAGGCAGGCAATTTGGGGTGTGTGGCCAAGTATG
>JAFVLL020000084.1:0-18120 GCA_021397915.2 Tor tambroides
AAGCACTGTTAATTGCAATGCATATTTTTTTCGATTTGTGGAATTCAGCATGCTTTATATTTCAAAAACTATTGTCATTATTCTGCTTCCATACATAACTGCTTATGTTGTGTTTCAGATATTCAATTCTTTTCCGTTCTTCTTGTCCAGTGAAAAGCATGTATAAATCTAAATTTGGTAATGTTCAATATAAATAGATTGTGTTGCTGTTGGCTGAACTACCCAACAGTATAAAGTAGCTGAAATTAGCAACAACCAGCATTGACCTACAGCAGTACAATGCAACACAGGCTAGCAGTAGTAATATTAATCCAAAGACATAATACGGAATAGAACAACACTGACAGTAGACATTTTTCTGCAGATTAACTACTTTTGGTTTTAATACTGCAAGTGCTTTTTGCTTATAAGACATTCTTTTGCTTAGGTAAATTGTACTTTCAGTGGAGTTTTAACAATAAGATTTCTGGATATTTCTTCCACCAGTGTTTAAAACATTTTTTTTAACTGCAATGTGCTCGATTATCAGCAAAGACGATGCTAGGAGGGTACATGCTGAGGCTAACATTGATGTCTTACTGTTTGATGTTAACAAAAAAAATGTGTTATGTACTTACCGTTATTCTCGCTTGAAATCTCCGTCTATACAAATTAGGGCGAGCTGCACGAACACGTTGGATTCGCCGGGTTTGGATGCCGATATAGGTTCGCAAAGCCAACATCAATAGCAACACAACGTCCGCCATTGTTGATGCCGGTGTGTTTGTGTTTGGCGCTTCTGTGCTAGAATTGCTGGGCAAAATGAGACGTATTCGGTGACGTAAGACCTGGCTCTGTGGTGGCTCTCTAGTCCATGGAAAAGCAAACCGGTTCTTAAAGGGCTCGCAAGTCGAACCAACTCCGAACCGGCTATAGCACTAGCGCTGAACCAGCACCCGGTTCCTGCTGGTGAAAAAGGGGTAAAGATACAGGCCTGCACTGCACTGCCAGAGAGACCCAGATTAATCAGATCAAACAAAGATTGCCCAGATCAGACCCAAAACTTACAGGCATGTCAACACGCAACCAACACATGAAAAGTCTAACATGCACATGATAGTCAGACAACATGCAAGACAGTCGTACCTGTGTCTCATGCTCAGACTTGCAGCCATATGTGTGCACACAACTCCATCTGCCCTAAATGATGGTGTCTAAAATCTGATTCCCCCCTCAGGGTTCTGCCAACCAATGCTCCTCTCGCTCTCTTCTAGCCTCATTCTGCTCTCCTTCTCTCTATTTTCTTTCTCTTGCATTGTTCTGGCCACACCGCCAGCTGTAAACCTTATTCAAGGTTTAAAATTAACACCCGCCAACCAACCAGATGAGGGAGAAAATCCACCATGGCGGGCAACGTATATCAACTAACCAGTCAATATGGCAGGCTATGATTCATACATGTCCTATCACTTTGCACGTCATCACTAGAGCTCTTTCCCAAACAGAAACCTCCAACATTAGCAGAACAATGGGCAAGAAGCATTATGCCATCTCTGTTAATTTTGAATACATTTTATGAGTGTATAAACACTCTGCATTTCACACAGCATCTGCTAGCAGTGCCTGTCTACGATTCCAGAGGCTGTTAACCTACTGTGAACTCAACTTCACTCCTGCCTATTTTGTTGGACTTTACTCCTGTTGGTCTGGTCAGTTCTCACACTGTCTCTGCACAGTTTGCTGCATAGGTCCTGTTCATCTGCCCTGTTGTCTCAAGCTGGTTTGTGACTTTTTTTTTTTTTATCTGAACTCTCAAAGTTTCTGTTTAACACTCCTCTCCTCTGGCATCCTCCTAATAGCAAACCTGACACCCTAGACTTAAAGACTCAGTATTGTTCCTTTTTTCATAACAGGTTTGTCTTTCTGTGACTTGAGTAAAGTCACTACTTACTTCCATGGACTAAACTCTGCTATTAAAGTTAAACAGATGCGGCCAATATCATCATAATATTGAGTAAAGTATTAAGACAAAGAAAGAGAGAGTGTGCGATTACCTGCATCTGTTAGTGCTTTTATTCTAGGTCAAATCATAAATTTGTGAAAATAAATAAGTTTGGCTTCTGTGTCCGCTGATAAAAGCAATACCTTTGTTGAAGCATTTTTTTCACGGTAAAGGGATTTTCACAAGACAGGTGTCAGTTCAAGTACAAAAGATTGTTTAAAACAGTTTTGTTCCTGAATATTTGCTTTAATAATGTTTTTGAATGGTCTAATACCTCACTCATGCAGGCTACGTTTCACACTTTTAGAAGTTGGGTTTTTACCTTGGGTCATGAAACCTTGATCCAGAGCAGTGTTAACCCTGCAATGCGGTGCCAAATTGTGTAGTGTGAGAATTTTATGTTAGAGAATGTGGTGTTAGAATTTTACCAATCATGTGCCTCATATTCATGAGCTTTGGACAGTCATAGAAACACTGCTTGTTGTATAAACAGTAGTGTCAAATGATGACAGAAAACACAAGAAATGAAGAAGAGACTGCTGTATTCTTGGGCCCTATTTTAACGATCTAAGCGCATGGTCTAAAGCGCACGGCGCAAGTGCACTCAGGGCGTGTCCGAATCCACTTTTGCTAGTTTAACAACAGGAAAGTGGTCGGCGCGCCCGGGCGCATGGTCTAAACGGGTTGTCCCTATTCTCTTAATGAGTAATGGGTGTTTTTTGGGCGCAACGTGCAATAAACCAACCAGAGTCTCATCTCCCATTCCCTTTGAGAGCGAGTTGCACTCGTGCCATGGCAGATTCGCTATTTAAACGGCGGAATTTTAAGGCGCACAGACTGAACGCGTCTCCAGAGAGCAAACGGATCTGCACATGCGCGAGCAAATAGGTAGGCTAATTCTGATACACGCAATGACTATCCATTATGACATGTATGACATTTTTAGATTTATGTAGCCTACACAATAATATTATTTTACACTGTAATCCTTTAATTTTTAATATTTGGCATGTTTGTGTACTGCTTATAGAAATCTGCCAGGATATTTCCTTCATGGGACAAGATAACGAAGCAGATAAATTTACGCATGGAAAGTTGATCCATGTGGGCGGGGCTCCGCCCACAGGAACCATTTCATTGGAAGAGCGCCGGGGGACGCCCTGACGTCAGTCCATCTTAAAACGGACCCCCAGCTCACGCTCTCTCTGCTTGCTCGCGCGCTGCTCGAAAACTTTGACTTCGTCTCATTGAGGCGCTCCAAAAGCGCTCACAGCCGTTAACATCTGGCCGAGCATTGAACCTTGAACCAACACTTTCTGAAGAAATCCTTCAAAGCCCGAAGCTACACGGAAGGAACTCAGAGAAGAACTTTAAACCGCGCCACTTTCGTCACCAGGAAAAACAGCCTCTCACAGAAGGGCATTCCCAGAACGACGGCCACAGCAAAGAGCCAATCATCGTGGAGTTCCCAAACCAGAAAGGAACGGAACCACCGTTTCAGCTGTGATTCTGAATCTTAAAGAAGTAACAAATAATTCTTTCTCTCAAAGTTATTGAATCCTGTTGGAATTAAATTTTCAGAGTGCATACAGAGGCCCTGCTTGTGTAACCTCCTTAGGTGGGAGCTCACAGAAACAGCCACAAGGGCTAGACTTTTAACTTTCTTCAAATAGCGCATTCGTGTGTATATGTGTGTATGTGTGTGTTTGTTTTGTTAGCTTAATTCATGTATTTTACTCAGAATAGTGAATCAACTCTCATCAAAAGAAATCTGTTTTCTGTTGTACATTCAGATCAAACAATGCCCAGAACCTGTTACCTATGCTCATAAATTTACATAAAGTACTATTTTGGTTTGTTCTATTAGTTGGCCACGAATAAGATAAACGAAATCGTTACAGATATACTGATATAACAAATCGCTGGACGATTGTTAATAAAGTATAAATCGGACGTTTTGATTAATATCAATTAATCATATCAAATCAACCCTAATTTTAATATTTGAATTCCCTAAAGCTAAAAATTCATAATAAAAGCTTAACCAGAGCTGAATTCCTTTACACTCACATCATGTTTTATTAAAAATTCTTGTTTATTTTAAGGAAAATTTTTAAAGAATAATTGTAAAAATATATTTTTTGAAGGTACAAAGTCAATCACAAAAAATACAGAACACTAAATTCAAGCAACAAGGCATTCAATTTGATCAGATATATATTTATAGTGAAGTGTCATTTAAGCACATTACAACATCTAGACTAGTCCACTTTCAGCTAAATAACACATATTCAAAAGTAAAATAAAACAAACCAACAAAACATTTCATTCAAGGGGATGAACACATTATGAAACCTTTTTAAATGGATGTAAACTTATCTACACTGTAAAAAAAATTCCGTAATATTTACGGTAAAAAACTGGCAGCTGTGGTTGCTGGAATTCTGCCGTAAAAAATACGGTAACAACATTTTAGGTTTTACGGTTTTAACTTATATTTACAGTTAAATACCGTAATTTCATTAACTGATATAATGTTAATATACCAACCTATTGAAGTACTGAAATCTGTTTTGTACCTTTGAAATACACTGATAACCACGAAATGCAGGTGGTGATGAGAAAGTCACATGATGAACCAAAGCCCATCACAAGCAGCTTTTAAATACTAACATATATAGAAGGTGCACAGTGGCATTCACACAAGTACTAAACACCAGTGGTGTTTAATGGTGAGACTCATTAAACTGAAATATGCTATAAACATTAATTTAACAACATTAGATGTAACATACAACCCTAATAAACATAACTGATAAGAAAAAAACTAAGAAGAAACATAGTTATTTTAAAGAAAAACATCAAATTCAAACAAAATTTGAAATGCAAACGAGGGAATTCTGGGAACGTCAGTTTACTTGCTTTTCCTGTGGATTTTACAGGAACTTACCTAACCATTTAACAGGTTTTTCTGGGTAGCACAAATTTTTTTATCGCTAAAAATCACAGTCATTTTTTACAGTGTATAGTCTCTTAAGGCTGGAATACAATACACGATTTTTGCCCCGATTTTCCACAGATTTACAGTCAGGAAAAGCTGATGCTAGTTGCCAAAGATCAGAGCCAGTCTGCAGATTTGAGTTGACAGAATCCATAGAAAATCGATTAACTTAACTTAAAGTGACAACCATCGGTTAATATGTGAAGTCTGTTTATGAAGTATTTACATAGACGTTCAATGTGGAAAAGCTTAAAGAGAGCAAACTGAGCTTAATGGGAGCAACAAAATTTTTTTATAAATTTCATGTAATATTTATTAAAATGACAGGATTTTTGCTAAATAAATAATGTAGGTCATGTATTAAGTTCATACATATTTTACTATGAACAACTATTATTAACAATATCTATGAAATTATACTTTTTCTTATTGATGTCACACTGGAGCTGTGTGATTTTCATAGTAGTGCACCCTTTAAGCTCACCTTAAAATAATATGAAATCTTTCAAAATTACAGCACTGTAAAATGACAGACCAGCAGTAAACTGTCAATTTATAATAATATGGATGTAAAAGTACAAGCCAGTAATGCCTGTGAAGTAATATGTTAGCGTAGCACACAATCTTATACAGCTAGTCAGCTAACTTTGTTCTGTAGCATCTGTGTTGTGTTGCTAAAACTATCTTTTTGATCTAATGTAATTATTTCCCACATCCAAGTTCCAGGTTATAATATGCAAAAGTCTGAACATTAATCTCTTAATTTTACAATAAGTAGTGAAACTTACCCCAAATAAAGGCTTAAACATCTAAAAAAAATGCACATTTAAGGGGCTCTTCTTTTGGTGAAAGTTTTTAGACAGCTTTCAAAATGGCCGCCAGACAGTATGAACACACGGAGACCCATATCTCAGTGTGTAATGATCCGATTGACTTGAAATTATAGGAAGTATATAGTAACAAACATATCAATTGGTTAACACATCAAGTAGGATAATAAATAAATTTTTCTTTTTATAATCTGATCTCAAAAATGAAAGTGTGTTTAATGGGTACGTGAGCTTAATTACTTCATAAACAGCCTTTAAATATTAACTGATGGTTGTCACTCTGAGTTAAGTTAATCAGTTTTCTATGGATTCTGTCAACTCAAATCCACAGACTGGCTCTGATCTTTGGCAACTAGCATCAACTTTTCCAGACTGTAAATCTGTGGAAAAATCGTGTAGTGTATTCCAGCCTTAAGAGACTATAGATAAGTTGACATCCATTTAACAAGAGGTTTCATAATGAAGCTAGTTTCTGTGTTCATCCCCATGAATTAAATGTTTTATTTGATTTTTGAATGTGTGTTAGCTGAATGTGGACTAGCCTAGATGTTGCAATGTGCTTAAATGACACTTCACTATGAATATATAACTGATCGACTTGAATGCCTTGTTGCTTGATTTTAGTTTTTTTTTGTGATTGACTTTGTACCTTCAAAAATATATATTTTTACAATTATTCTTTAAAAAAATTCCTTAAAATAAACCTTTTTAAACCTTTTCCTTTTTAATAAAACATGATGTGAGCTTAATGGGAACAGGGGTGTGCTTAAAGGGTACAAAAATGTACCCATTAAGCACAGCCGGACTTTTTGAATTTAATGATGTATATCTTAATTGAAATGCTTTTGTCATTTAAAATAAAATTAAATATTTTTGTGTGAGAGATTAATATTTTATTTTAACATAACTTTTTGTACTGAAACCAATATCTTGTGCACTAAAAATGTCTCAATTTAGATTTTGGTGAGCTTAATAGGTATGTTTTCCCTAGTCAACAGAATGTGTTAAAGGGACCATCAAAATAAACTGAAACCCTTCTCTTTCCTTAAACAACCATGTTCGAAGACGTACCCATGTACATATTCCAGAGTGACAATACCAAGATTCACTAGGGTTAATTTGTGAAATAGTAGTTCAGTGAGCATGAGGAATCATTTTCATGTATGAATTGGGCACCACAGAGTCCTGAGCTAAACTCTGAAAGTCTTGAGGATGTGCTGGAGTCTACTTTACAAAGTTGTTCAAGTCATTGTCAATAATGAATCAGCCAAAAATGAATGCAACTCTTGATGGAAATAAATGCTGTGATGTGGCATAACATTGTCAAAATGATGCCACAACGAAGATGCAATAAAATCAAAGATAAAGGCAGCCCAACAAAATATTATTATGTGCAACTTTTTTGACAGAGAGTCAAAAGCCTATATCCCAGACTTTCAACATGCTAAAGGTCAGGACTCTATTGTGGCCAATCTTTCACCAACTGAGCCTGGTGAATCTTGATATTGTCATCCAGGAATATGTACACGGGTACATCTTTCAAACTGGTTGTCTCGGAAATAAATAGCTATGTGCTGCATCAGTTAGTGTTAAAAGAACTGTTGCTAAACAAACACACATGAAACATAAATCACTGCAATAATGTTCAATCTTAAAATCTTATGTATTTGCTTATTTAAATCCAGACTGTGACTTTTTTACCAGGCAATGCATTTACACACCTAAGAAACCAACCACAGAGAACACTGTGAAAGAATGGTGTCTGTGTCGAAAAAAAGTGGGGGGCAGGGGGCAGAATCACCTTTAAGTGATTCTCCCCTTGTGGCTGCCATGCCATATTTGTTGCAATCACTGTACATGACACATCATTGTGTTGTGCAAGTCATTATGAGACTATATTAAACAAACCTGTAAGTTCATATACAAAGTAATGTTGTTTCAAAAAGTAAATGACATGGTGTGATCTGTCTGAGTGTTTTAATGAGACGTCTGTCTGGTCTTTGTTATGCTGAAAGCTCAGTGTGGAGTTGATGGCTTCAGCAGAGGTGAGAGACGAAACCTTCTGCATTACAAAGGCACATTAACAAAGGGTCAACTGCCCGCAATATTGCAACAACGAGTCACCCTACAACCCTCCACAATCTTTCGTCCAATGCTTTAACATTTGGCAATAATCTAGAGCAAAATTGAACGGACGTCTTTCGGATCCTGTATCTGATGGCTTTGACTCATGTTACACAACACTTTTGGATGTGTTTTAAATGCACATGACTACAGTAGTATACTCTTCAAAGAAAGAGGCTGTGTTCAAATAAATTCATTACAAAGTAAGTAAATCATTTCTAGTAGTACGAACACCGAGAAAGTTGATTTATCTAGATAAAAAGTTTAATGTAAAGCGAAGCAGAGATGCTATTCTTCAATAAAGGCAACGCAAACGCAGATCTCTTACCTTCACAAAGCGTTGAGAAGAGCTGGAAGATATAATGAACGCCTCTCAGACTTCAGTGCTGCCGTGAAGCGGACAGCGATCATTCTCTGTCTACATCCATAAACTTCATGAACTTCGTGCCATGTTTACGACTGAAAAGGAGTCGTGCTGGATCCTTCCTGCTTTCGTGTGTTTTACTAGCTGTGTGTGTGTGTGTGTGTGTGTGTGTGTGTGTGTGTACGTGGGACAGGCCTGCAGTAGGAGGAGTGCCCCCACCCCACGCACTCACTCACTGGCTCCCATTAGTGCATTTCCGATGCGCACATTTTCACAATTTGTAGTGAGTTATGTGTCAAAACCAGGAGGGCAGTGGCGGACTGGCCATCTGGAGCACCGGGAGTTTTCCCGGTGGGCCGCTGTACAATGTGGGTCGGCCCTTTACGTAATATATATATATATATATATATGTATAAATGGATTGTAGTAAATGTACATATATCCTTCCATCAACCCAGACGAATGGCCCACTTCATTCAAAAATTCTAATTAATTTAGCGTGCTCCGGCTCAGTGCAGCGTCTCAAAAGTGCTCTCAATGTCAAAATGTTTGAAATAGCCAATCAAAGTGTAGAAGGCAGTATTTACCGTTCACAGACGCTGAGCTGCGCGCGACTTGAATGCGAGCTGAGGTAAGATGTAAGCAGCTGAACATGACGAGACAATTCAGCAATATTTGCCAACCGTTTAGTTAAACGGCAGACATTAATTTTCAGGAATGCAAACTACTACTGGCCTTTTCAAATTTCTCAGATTTTAATGCCGTTATTCGAATCGTCACAATGTAGGCTACATAATGCAGTTTTCAGCAGACATGAGATGAGTTCATGTAAATCTGCTTTCTTCCGTGATTTCACGTGTCTAAGAAAATGTTTAAAAATCTATAAAAACATTCTCAATCTTACTCTAGAACATTGTAAATCTGAAGACTTTTGCTTTCGAGTGCTGTGCATAGGAAAGTGATTTATATTATAGGCCTAATAAAAATATAATTTGCTTATTAATTCACATGCATTAGCCTATTTTATATAAACACTGGTGGTTAAAAGTTTGAAATAATTAAGGCTTTTTATTTATTTGAAAGAAGATTGAATTTATTTGATCAAAAATACAAAACAATAGCCTAATATTATGAAATATTACACTTAAAATAGTGGTTTTCTATTTAGGATGTTTTAAAATGTAATTTATTTCTGTGATCAAAGCTGAATTTTCAGCATCATTACTCCAGTCTTCAGTGTCCCTTCAGAAATCATTCTAATGCTGCCTAATTTGCTGCTTAATTATCAGTTATTATTTGTGATCAATTATTAATAATGGTTTTATTATTGGTATAATGGTTCTCAGTTAAAGAACAGCATTTATTTTAAATATAAGTACTTTCTAATAAGTGTAAATCTTTACTGTCACTTAATCAATTTAACCCCTTAACTGTCACCCCCCCTTTTTGAAAATAGACTTGAAAATGCAGTATTTAAAGTTAAATTGTTATAATTCATGAACGCTTTTGAATACAGACCTAAGGTTGGTCTCTTTTTAAAGACAATCAGCAGATTATTGCAAAAGTGAAATCATTTCAAAAAATGAAAGTGAAAAAGTTATGTTTATTTACTGTAAAGAAAATGTACTGTATTATTTTTATTTTATATAAAATAAATATTTTATAAAATAGGTTTTAATCCAAATTTGGCATAAAATTAAAGCCATATGTCTAAATAAGTTGTGTTCCAAATTTGAAGTTGATATAAAAAAAAATTGAGGTTACTATGCAATTTTGTTTAGGCGTTATACCACAAACAGCCACCGGGTGCCATCCAAACCCCATTGACTTTTTTTAATGCATTTTTCTGTCACAAATGTCTAAATTTCTCTGTCAATATTACTCCGATCACAAAAAGACCACCAGATATGGAATCCTGAGAGTCAGACCTTTCCGAAAATATGTATTTTGTCAAGATTATAAAAAGTTTTGATTCTAAAAGACCGTAATACATTGTGTAATATGACACTTGACACCGCCCACTAAGGGGGAGGAGACCGCCAAAAGATTTTAAGGTCCAATTTCCATGGTAACGCAATGTCCGATTTCAAAATGGTTTTCACAGGATGAATTTTGAGGTTTTAAGCTTTCAAATGATATATAATTTATGATGATTACTATAATATTTGATGGGGGAAAGGTGGGACGGTGACAGTTAAGGGGTTAATCGTAGTCCCTTTTTGTATTCTATAATCTTTGATTTAATGCAAAATTGTTGAAGAAAAATATTAATTTATATTTTTTAATCTTACCCAAGACTGAATGGTATCACATTTTCCACAAAAATATGAAGCAGCACAACAGTTTTCAACATTGATAATCAGAAATGTTTCTTGAGCAGCAGTCAGCATATTAGAAGGATTTTCTGAAGGATCATGTGACACTGAAGACCAGAGTAATGATGCTGAAAATTCAGCTTTGATCACAGCAATCAATTATTTTACTATATAGTCACATAGACAGCTGTTTTAAATTGAAACATTATATATTTCACTGTACTGTTTACTGTATTTTATCATCAAAATAATTTGTATACTCTTTTCCACAATTGGAGCTCTATTCCTTAAAATGATAGAGGTCAAGCTCCTGCAAAAGGACAAATACTCTATATGACCAATAGAAAGGCACCATAAAAACAGTCCGCATTCTGCACTATTCAAGTCTTCTATACAATACCAGAGCATCGTGTCATATGGACTGACAATATTGGTATTTAACTTTAGTGATATTAAACTGTCCCTTGTAAAAATTATTTAAAATTATTTACTATTTGCCATATACACCAGGAAAGTCAACTTATAATGTCAAGAATATGCCACTCATTTATGGTGTGTTGCGGACCAGGTTTAGTGGGCCTGCTCTGTGCCAAAAAGTCCAGGGCCACTTTTTGGCCCCAGTCCGCCCCTGCTTGGAGGAGATGCTACCTTTTTCACCTGAGTCATATACAGGTAGTGATGTGTTAATCCGTGGATGTGAGATGGGATGTGTTAATGTTCCCCTTCATAGGGTGTATCTGGAGTCTGACTTAGTCACAGGACCAGTTACAGTGGGTGTGTGCTCCCGGTTACCTGTAGACGGGGTCAGTTTTATTCTGGGGAATGAGCTTGCTGGTGGTAAGGTTTTTCCTAGACCTATTGTAACACACCAACCAAGTATTGAGTTACTTGACCTGTCTACCCAATCCTCTACCGCATTTCCTGCCTGTGTTGTGACCCGTGCGCAGTCAAGAAAAGCTGAAAATCCTGCTGACCTTTCAGACACTGTCCTTTTCTCTCAGCCTGATTTTGACCAATGCGAGTTGAGTGTTGTACCTGAAATTGTGTCAAAGCCTATCGTATCAAGTGCATTACCAGATCTTTCTCTAAAGGTTGGCAAGAAAGATTTGGTTGCTGCTCAGACCTCCGATCCTTCTCTGGCTCCTTGCATTGATGCTGTGGTGGACATTATGCAAGTGCCAGAAGCTAGGATAGCCTATTATTGGGAGGATGGAGTTCTGATGCGCAAATGGAAGCCGCAACATTCAGATTTGAATTGGCAAGAGGTTCACCAAATTGTGCTACCATCCGATTATCGTTCTCAAGTCCTACAGCTAGCTCATGAAAGTGCTTTGTCAGGACACTTAGGTGTGACAAAAACCTTTCATCGTGTTTCAAAATATTTATTTTGGCCTGGTTTAAAGTCATCCGTGTCCAGATTTGTCCGTTCCTGTCATACTTGTCAATTGGCAGGTAACCCAAATCAAATTGTTTCCCCAGCCCCACTTATTCCGATACCAGTTGTTGGTGAGCCATTTGAACGGTTAATCATTGACTGTGTAGGGCCCTTGCCTAAGTCAAAGTCAGGGCACCAGTACATACTGACTATTATGTGTGCTGTGACTCGTTATCCCGAGGCAATTCCTTTACGCACCCTTAAAGCTAAGACGGTTGTGCAAGAGCTTTATTAGGTTCTGCTCCATCTTTGGCTTACCAAAGGTGATCCAGTCGGATCAAGGCACTAATTTTACATCTAAAGTGTTTTCACAGATGTTAAGTGAGTTGGGAATTAAGCACCAATTGGCTAGTGCCTACCACCCAGAATCTCAAGGTGTATTGGAGCGATTCCATCAAACTCTTAAGTCGATGCTCCGAAAATTTTGTATTGAGACAGGTAAGGATTGGGTAGAAGGTTTACCCTTGATTATATTTGCTGTGAGGGAGAGTGTTCAGGAATCGCTGGGTTTTAGTCCAGCAGAACTGGTTTTTGGACATACAGTGAGAGGTCCCCTTAAGTTACTCAGTGAGCAGTTGTTGTCTCAGAGTCCCTCGTCAATGTCTATCCTTGACTACGTTAGTTCTTTTCGTGAGCGGCTTCACAAAGCCTGTCAGATTGCTAACGCTCATCTGGCAGCTTGCCAGACTAAAATGAAAGCCCAGTATGACCGTAAGAGTGTGGTACGTAATTTCCAGGCTGGTGATTCTGTCCTCGTCCTGCTTCCTGTACCTGGCTCAGCCTTGCAGGCTAGGTTCACTGGTCCTTACACCATTGAGAGGAAACTCAGTGATACCAACTACATAGTTTGTACTCCTGACCGAAAACGGAAGAGTAGGGTATGTCACGTGAATATGTTGAAGGCTTATGTTGCACGTAACATGTCCCAAGACAATTCTACTAGTAAACCAGTGTTTGTGTCTACTGTAGTTGTGCCACCGCCATATTGCCCTGAGGAGGATGGGTTAGTGGCAAAAGATGCTCCGACCTTGTGTGCACGTTTGCAGAACTCTGCCATTCTGGGTAATTTGAAGTTCCATATCTTTCACTTGCCTGCCAGTCAGTCTGAGGCTGTGAGTACCTTGATTAGCAAATACCCCAAACTTTTTACTGATGTGCCATCACAAACTACTGTAATATGTCATGATATTGATGTAGGTGACAGTCAGCCGATCAAGCAACATCCTTATCGTGTAAATCCAAAAAAACGTGATGTCATGAGAAATGAGGTTCAGTATCTACTTGAACATGGTTTTGCCATGCCTAGCCAAAGTCCATGGAGTTCCCCATGTATATTGGTACCTAAATCTGACTCCACCTATAGATTTTGTACTGATTATCGTAAAATTAATGCAGTAACCAAGCCAGATTCCTTCCCACTTCCGAGAATGGAAGATTGTGTAGACTGTGTTGGTAGTGCACATTATGTCACGAAGTTAGACCTGCTCAAAGGGTACTGGCAAGTCCCTTTAACGTCTCGTGCTTCAGAAATATCAGCATTTGTGACACCTGATAACTTCCTGCAGTACTCTGTCATGGCTTTCGGCATGCGAAATGCCCCTTCCAGCGGCTTATGAACAGAGTATTGTCAGGAGTATCAGACTGTGAAGTGTACCTGGACGATGTTGTAGTGTATTCAAATTCATGGGAGGACCATTTGGCTAAGCTGGATGTAGTGTTTGGTCAGTTGGCCAATGCTTCTTTAACTTTGAATCTAGCCAAGTGTGAATTTGCTAAGGCTGTTGTTACATATCTTGGCAAATGTGTTGGACAAGGTCAAGTGCGACCAGTGGAGGCTAAGGTTTGTGCAATTGTTGAGTTTCCTACCCCAACTAACAAGCGTGAGTTGCGGCGCTTCTTAGGAATGGCTGGGTACTATCGGGGTTTCTGTAGAAACTTTGCTGCTAACGTTTCACCCCTTACCGACCTTCTAAGTACATCTAGGAAGTTTGGGTGGACTTCAGAATGTATGAGTGCTTTTAATGCTGCTAAGGATTTATTGTGTACCGCTCCTGTTCTCTCTGCCCCCAATTTTTCATCACCGTTCCAGTTACAGGTGGATGCCAGTGCTACCGGAGCCGGGGCAGTTCTGCTGCAGGAAGATCAAGCTGGAATCGAGCATCCTGTATCTTTTTTCTCTAAGAAGTTTTCTAAGACCCAACAGAATTACAGCACAATTGAGAAAGAAGCGTTAGCTTTATTGTTAGCACTTCAGCATTTCGAAGTGTATTTGGGTGGAAGTCCTAGCACCATTATAGTTTACACTGATCATAACCCCTTGGTATTTATAATGAGAATGTCCAATGCTAATCAACGTCTAATGCGGTGGGCCCTTATTATGCAGGAGTATAATATTGAGATCCGGCATAAAAAGGGAGTTGACAATCTAGTAGCTGATGCTTTGTCCAGAACTTAGGTTATGGGTTAATCAAGACTTGTCTTGTTTTAATTACAACACTCGTTGCAATTTTATTATTTTTTTTTTTTTTTTTGTGTGTGTGTATGTGTGGTGAGGGTGTTACGTCCCAGGACGTATGTTTTTGTTGTTGTTCTCTCGCACTCTCCCTCTCTTCCTCCCTCTCTCCCCTCTCCCCCCTCTACTCGCAAGTAGGAGGTTATGGCCGACACCTGTCTCCAATGATTGGCTGTTCACACTGATTGGAGGATGAGAAGGAGCTGTGGAGATTTAAGCAGCATTTCCACCTGTGTGGGTGTGGAGGCTTTGTTGTGAGGTTCCTCTCCCCTTGTTTTCCAAGGGTTACTTTGTTGTTAAGAGTTATGTTTTGTTGATTGGATTCTCTTAGTGACTGAGTTTATCCACTTTCTGTTGTAACTTCCATCTTTACAACCTGAAAGCCTGTTACTGTAAGTTAAATGTTTGTTTGTACTGTTTCTTACTAGAGCTTTAACTTAAGTTTGCATTGTTAATTTGGGACTGGGTTAAGTAGAGAGGGGGTGCCATTTTCTTTCTGGACTTGTTTTCTCTTGTTTATGTTAATAAGGGAGTTAGGGTATTTTGATGTATTTTTGTTTTCCTTTTCTTTTGGTAGGTTAGTTTATTATTAGGTAGAGGTATTACGTTTGTTGTTTTGGCCTGAGCTCCCTCTCGAAGTTATTTAAAGACCCTCCTGCATATGTACAATAAAAATGTTATACTTTTCTTCAGTTACGTTGTGAAGTGGGGTTTTCTTGTTGTTAATTTACTCAGAGGTTGATTACTGTGCCTCACTGCTCTCACACACACACACACACACACACACACAAACAAACAAACAAAACCAACACCATTTTTATTCTTTTATGTGACCTACCCTCCCCTAGACTTGATACAGGAACGTAACACCAGATTGAGGAAAGGCAAAGAGACAACAGCATCTAGAGTCAATTCTTTGATGTGACCTACCCTCCCCTAGACTTGATACAGGAACGTAACACCAGATTGAGGAAAGGCAAAGAGACAACAGCATCTAGAGTCAATTCTTTGGATTCTACAACCCGAATTCCGGAAATGTTGGGATGTTTTTTTTTTTAAATTTGAATAAAATGAAAACTAAAAGACTTTCAAATCACATGAGCCAATATTTTTTTCACAATAGAACATAGAGAACATAAATGTTTAAACAGAGAAATTTTACACTTATCCACTAAATGAGCTCCTTTTAAATTTGATGCCTGCCACAGGGGCAAGAAAGGGCTGAAAAAGCAAGAAATTTTGAAAAGATTCAGCTGGGAGAACATCTAGCAACTAAGTTAATTGACATCAGGTCTGTAACATAATTGGCTATAAAAGGGATGTCTTAGAGGCAGAGTCTCTCAGAAGTAAAGATGGGCAGAGGCTCTCCAATCTGTGAAAGAGTGCGTAAAAAGATTGTGGAATACTTTAAAAACAATGTTCCTCCAACGTCAGATTGCAAAGGCTTTGCAAATCTTATCTACAGTGCATAACATCATCAAAAGATTCAGAGAAACTGGAGAAATCTTTGTGCGTAAGGGACAAGGCCGAAGACCTTTGTTGGATGCCCGTGGTCTTCGGGCCCTCAGACGACACTGCATCACTCATCGGCATGATTCTGTCATTGACATTACTAAATGGGCCCAGGAATACTTCCAGAAACTACACAATCCACCGTGCCATCTGCAGATGCCAACTAAAGCTCTATCATGCAAAAAGGAAGCCATATGTGAACATGGTCCAGAAGTGCCATTGTGTCCTGTGGGCCAAGGCTCATTTAAAATGAATTGTTTCAAAGTGGAAAAGTGTTCTATGGTCAGACGAGTCCAAATTTGAATATTCTTGTTGGAAATCACGGATGCCCTACAGATGACGTCTATTTCAGGGAAGGACTTGTGTATTTCAACAGGACAATACAAAACCACATACT
This sequence comes from Tor tambroides, assembly GCA_021397915.2. Taxonomy (NCBI): domain Eukaryota; kingdom Metazoa; phylum Chordata; class Actinopteri; order Cypriniformes; family Cyprinidae; genus Tor; species Tor tambroides. The sequence goes on from JAFVLL020000084.1 coordinate 16,472, forward strand.
GCAGCTATTACAAAAGCATGGCTTCGTAGTAGAAGAGTCCAGGTGCTGAATTGGCCTGCCTGCAGTCCAGATCTTTCATATATAGAGAACATTTGGCACATCATTAAACGAAAAATATATCAAAGATGACCACAAACTCTTCGGCAGCTAGAAACCTATATCAGGCAAGAAACTCATAACCTCGATTCCCAGACATCTTCAAACTGTTTTGAAAAGAAGAGGAGATGCTAAACCATGGTAAACATGCCCCCATCCCAACTATTTTGAGAGCTGTAGCAGGCATCAAATTTGAAATGAGCTCATTTTATGCATAAAATTGTAAAAAAAAAATAAAAAAAAAATAAAAAAAAATCAGTTTAAACCATGTTCTACTGTGAATAAATATTGGCTCATGTGATTTGAAATTGTTTTAGTTTTCATTTTATTCAAATTTTAAAAACATCCCAACATTTCCGGAATTCGGGTTGTATTAAACTAACACTCTCTGGTTGCTTTCAATAGAATCTAGTCCAGCCATAATTATTAAATAAAAAGGAGGGACAGTAGAGTGTTTGCTTGATCTGACAGTCAACTAAAACTGGGACTGGACTTAGTATAGTGAGGGCCTACTGCATTAACCAACTAGAGGTAAATGCAAAATTAGATCATTGGTGATGCTGTGAATGAAGACAGATATTTTGGCCTCTTCTTTTAAGATAGAGATGAGAAGCTTGTATGTTACTGACCTCTCTAAAAGGGGCCACAATGTGTTCAAGAACAAAAATGTGGATGATAAAGCTATGCTGCTGGTCACTTCATCCTGGTTAAGAGTTCATTTTTAAAGCTATATTTACTGTGAAGTAATTCAAAAATTCCAAACCCATGATATTGAAATTGATGTCATTACCAGGGATTATATGATGCTAATATTGTTGGCCATGGATCAAAGCAGAGAGATGCAGAGATCTCTCCATATAATAGACAAATGTATCATACAGAATGAGAAGACATGCAAATGAAAAGTTTGATAATAAGAGCTGTATGAAAGGCAGTTAATGTGAATGAAACATTTATATAAATTAAACAATTATTTTGTGTAGTGAAAAGGATACTTTCTGATTGTGTGTATTGTACTAAGACAATTGAAAATATGCTGAAATGTTTGAAAAAACTAGACCTTTGATGATCTGTTGTGATATTAGTACTTAGAGTTTTGAAAATGTAAGGTAACACTTTGTTTTAAGGTGTCATAATACAGAGTAATTACCTAATTAAGTACTTAGTAGTAGCCGTTGTACTTACATGAAATAAAATGTACTTATCATGCAACTAAGTTATGGAACAGCCTGTAATTACAGTTTGTAATTATGTAGATGTAATAGGCAGCTACTGTTACACATATGTAACAGACCGAGTCTGTTACACCACTACTAGTACACTTAAGTAAAATCTTGATACACTTTATTTTAAGTAGCTCATGCCTGTGTAATATTCTGTAATTTTAATGTAGTTAGAAAGGTATTACATGTATTTAAGCTGTGTACTGCTGGGTTAAATCAAACTAAGGTGCAGCTGGATGTAGCATATGCTTAAGATCATTGATGGGTGTTTACACTTTATGGCTTAAGAGACCATTTTAGCCTTTGACATTTGCATATAACTCACAGACC
>JAFVLL020000085.1:0-10443 GCA_021397915.2 Tor tambroides
GCCTCTTGGTATTCTATACTCTTTGTCTTTACACTGTTCCTGGGACACTATTTGTCCCTAAGTGATTTAAAGATATTATTTTCATATTAAAAAAAAGTGTCATTGCTGTTTTCAGAAATGTATAATTTACCCTCCAGTAGTTTATGTTTTGTGTTTAGCTTTTTATTAGTGTATGTGTATATCGATATGTCTATTTTGTTCTGTATTTCAGTTTTACAATATAAAAAAGGGAAAAAGGAAATTTCAATAAAACCCAGGAAAAGTTACACCTTGAGTCATTACTGTTGTTTCATCCCTCAGGTTAGCAGACTGTCTAGCCTTGCAGAGCAACGCATCGTGAGGACAGCACAGTATTATTTTTCCCCTTTATTTAGTGCCTTTCGAGTACCTGACTTGGTGCACACTAAAGTTGTTTAGATACTTTATAAAGCTTTAAAGGAGACAAATATGAGACCACCAGAGTCTTAAGTTTAGGAGAAAACTTGAGCAAAGTGTGTGATGCTGTTGAGATCTCTTCTAAAACTTTAAAGGAGACCATTGTGAGAGTGTTAGAGTTTTTGTCGCAGTAGACAAGTTTGAGAAGCAGGAGGCTCAAGCAAATAGCTCCATTTGATATTAAAGTAACATAATTTCTGTCTAGTACAGTAGAAACATTTGGGATGTTAAAGAGATCTCCTTTTTATTTTATTTTTCTTCCCTCTGGTTAGCTTCAATGTTATTTATCCACATCATTTCAATTAAACGCAATACAAGCGTTGTCATCATATTTGAAGTTGGTTTATGTAGACAGTATTTTATTGCACAATGATTTAACAGAGGGAACCATAACCTTTATTTATATACATGCAAAAATGGGCTGTACAAGTTAAAATTTTAATACTAAACAAAGCAAAAAAAAAAAAAACTGATACACTAGTGTTACATTTGTTAATAAGAAAGTATTGCTCCTGTACTAAACATCTTGCACTTATACAAGTCCTAAAGTCCTGACCATTAAAGATGAAAAACCCTAGTGTAATTGAGAAAAAAAGAAAGAGCAACCTCTGAGCAATAAAACATTTTTATAATTGGATCCAGCAAGACAGTAAAGAGATCTCCCAAATTTATCATACATATTTCTCTTCCATTGTCATTTTGGAGTCCTTCCTCTCAGAAATTTATCATGTCCCAGTTGTGTCTACTTTTATTTCTCCTAAGGAATTTTAGGAGAAACATCTGAGACACTGTTGACACTAAAATGAGAAATACATGAGAATCACAAATAAGTCTCCTGAGCTTAGAAAGAGCAACCACTGAGCAATAAAATATTCCTATAATGGAGTCTTGAGAGACTGCAGCAAGACAGGTAAGTGATATATGTTTTTTTCCACCACAATCTCAGTTTTGACTCCTTTTTTCTCAAATATTTTTCATGTCTCATTTATGTCTACTTCTATTTCTATATATTTAAGACATTTTAGGAGAAACATCTGAAATGCTGTTGATATTAAAACGAGAGCTATATGAGAATCTCATCTAAGTCTCCTGAGCTTAGGAAGAGCAACCACTGAGCAACAAATTTCTCCTCTGGGAAGTGCTCCAAGAGATCAAATATTAACAAAGGTGGAAGCAAAGTGAAACAGGCTTTAACAGAGCTGTGGGAAAGAAAAAAGGGGTAGGCAAGATAGAAAGGAGAAAGAACCACTTTCTTTTTTGAAAGCAAAGCACTTGCTGTGTTTATGAGCTATGACTATGAGCTTTAACAAATGTCAGTAGCTTGTTATTTATAAAAATGTCATTCAAAAAAAAAAAAAAAGATTGCATGTAGAAACTGTCATTTTTTACATTTAAATTTATTTTAAATGTTTATAGAAATGGGTTTCGCTACAGAGCTGAATCAAAAAACTCACAAGCATTGTGCCATAATCTAGTGTATAGAGTTTATTTCATATAGAAGAGCTGTTGTGTTTATGGGAACACAGGTTCCAATCCGGACTGCGTATAATCCCATTCCTGCTCTCTTGATATGCTCCTGCCAGCAAAAATATCAGATGGGAACTAGATTGACAGTAAGATGTAATGTTTTAATATGTATAAATGTGGCATGTACTGAGTATAATAATAATAAGGTTGATCAATTTTCAAGTTTAACAAAACGGTCCAGAACAACTGTATCTAGAAAAGTTAAGTCTGGAAAACCAAAGGATTATTCCCACAGGCTATTAATTTATTTTGATTAAAAAGAAAGAAAAACATACAGAGTAAAAAAGAAAGGATGCCCACTGTAGATATAGTAATGGTCTGGAACTTTTTCAGTCTTAAAAACTGAGAAAAGAATCTGAGAAAATAGGAAACATATTTGTTGTTGAAAATCAGAGACACATTTGTAAATATTTTGAACAATCTACGTTTTCCATCCCCTTAACATATGGATTCATGTGGAAAAGTCAAAGATTTAAGTTTATATTGTGTGTTCTTTGTAGAAAACATTTTTGTAGGACTATGATAATTCTGGGCACCTTTCATAGGTAATACCGGTGTAAAAATACCATCTGTAAACAAAAGAGTTTCAAAACATCTGCTCTTCTGAACTTCTGCTGAGATATGTTATTGTAAAGCACACACAGAAATAATAAAATGAAACAACCTGTTTTAGTTTGAAAACAAAAAATTTAAAAATTCATGAAGCAATTTTAACGGATGAAAGCGAATAAAAATATTGTCTTTCTCAGCTTGAATTCTTGCCTGTTTCTCGTGTTCCTTAGCTAATTGCCTTTTCATTTTCTCTACTTCTTCACGCACTAGATTTTGATTCTTACGCTCTAGATCCTCCATCTCCCTCTTTCGCTTATCTTCAGTCTCCTTCATGATCCGTTGTTTCTCCTCCTCAATTGCTCTCTCTGCTTCCTGAAGCATTTTATTAGTGTAGTATTGTCCACCATTTATACTAACCATTTCATCAATTTTGTCTAGCAGCTGCATAACCTGTGCCTGATCACTTTTGTCATTGTCAATCACAAAGCAGCGTTCCCCAAATTTTCTGACAAAATTTTGCAGGTCTGAATTTTCGCTCACAAATGTTTCAACATCCTTCCCTTTAAGTTGATTTCCATAAGTGAACAGTGTCATGGTATAATGTATTGCATCTTTACCAAATAATCGTTCAATGTATTCTATTGTTTTCTCATTTTCTTCTGTGAATCTTTCCAATTTCATGACAACTAGAAAGGCATGTGGACCTGGAGCAGAATAAGATATACACATCTTAATTTCTTTCTCTACCTTTTGTTTACTTTCTTCATCTTTTCTTGTGTCAAAAACACCAGGAGTGTCAATAATTGAGATTTTTCTCCCATTAATAATTCTAGATTCCTTTTTACAATCTTGGGTAACAGATGAAGCTGAAGAAGTGGAATCGAAGACTTCCTTTCCCAGGATGGTGTTTCCTGTTGCACTTTTCCCAACTCCTGTCTTTCCAATCAGGACAATCCGGAGCTCGTCTATCATGTAATGATTTATGAAAAAGATAATTATAATAAATAATTTCAGTGATTCAATGATTTTAATAATCATAATAATTCTATTAAGGCTATGTTTTGTTTATCCATACAAAGCACAAACCCATCTACAGTTGGAAAAGAACCACCAATTTAAGACAAGACAATTTAACTGACATATTTTTACCTGTCTCTTGTTCAGCATTGAATGAAGTGTTGGTCTCATTTGTCCTGATCTGCAAACAAATATATGAATATATAATGTTCATAAAATTATTGATGCCTTATAGGTGGGATTAAAAAAAAAAAAATTATAAGTATTGCAACGTTTAAGCAAACATTTTGCATTAAATTCTAAAATTAAAAACTGGTAATTTATTAAAAATTGCTAACATTTTTATTTCCAAATGTAGTTGTTAGGCATCCTGTTAATTGTTTTGTGATTGTGTAAATAATCAGTTGATCAAAGTGTCTGAGCAAGTTTAAGTGTGCGAGTTTGAGGTGGCTTGTACACAAAGCCCTCGCATATTCACTGTACACAGCTCAAAAATACTGCATTGCAGGAAGAACCCAGTGCAAGCTTTTGTTGTCTGATAAAGGATAATGTTCTTTCCAAGCAACATATTTAGAATATTCCATCAGGGCCTAAGGGCTTCTCATATGCAGATGCTATCAGTGATTTATAGTTTAAGGCATAGCTACTTTTGTTTAACTCGGGGAACGTCGATCCTGGAGGGCCGGTGTCTCCAACCCTAATCAAACACACCTGAACCAGCTAATCAAGGTCTTCAGGATGCAGTTAGGTTTTTTTTTTTACAGGGTTTTTCAGGGTTGGAGCTAAACTCTGCAGGAGAGTAGCCCTCCAGGATCAACGTTCCCCACCCCTGGTTTAACTAATGCTCAAGCAATTCTGAAGGCACAGAGCATGAGTCAAGACAACAAGCAATGATATTTTCATAGTGATAGTGATAATTACCCGTTAACCAACTGCAACAGAACTACAGAAAAAAGACCAGGAAATCCAGGACTTGGATGCTTTAAGGCAGGGGTGTCAAACTCAGTTCCTGAAGGGCCGGAGCCCTGCATAGTTTATATGCAACCCTAATTAAACACAGCTGATCCAGCTAATCAAGTCCTTCAGGCTTATTTGAAAACTTCATAATTTGTATGCTGGGGCAGGGTTGCGGCCCTCCAGGAACTGAGTTTGACACCCCTGCTTTAAGGGGTTCTTTAAACTGGCTGTGGTTTGAAATGTTTTGTTAACCAGATGTTAATATGATGCATTAGCATTTTATTTCTAGAACTGTATTATTTATTTAACATTAATGATATTTGCAATGCTAAAATTCATGTTAATATTTGAATCCTACCTTTCATTGCAGATTTTTGGACTGAATCTCTCTGTATAGCTTTAAGTTTTAACTTTCATTTCTCCCCACTGTCCGTTATACCTGGTATCTATGAAGGGGAGGAGCCTCAAATGACACTTGCATGCTCAATAACTTTTCTCTTGTTTTTCTGTCACCTGATGCCTCTAAGCATTCAGTCGTGCAGCATTGCGAAACAGCATAATTTATGATGAATCTGTTATAGCTTTGATTTATTCAAAATTCTTCACGTTCCCTTGAATTACAAATGATTTACATAATAATGTATAAGTAAATGAATCCTTTAGAGGATAATGTACTGTGATTATTGCTGTATGAGCAAGGTCACACATTTGTCTTTCGTTTAAATCATATGGTGCTCAAAGTGGAATGTTTGCTCTCCTGAAATTAAGTTTATATTTACATGCATCTGTTGCTGTTTTTTTTTTTTGTTTGTTTTATAATGCCATTTTTCTTTGGTTGTTTTGTCAGATTTATCTATCAAGTACTTTGTGCTTCTTCACAAATTTCATAACCTGAACTGAGAATTTCTGACAAATATATTAAAAGAAAACACTGACATCACAGCATAAACATGACTTATTTAAATCATTTTCATTGTTTAAAAGGAATTCCATTGCATTAGTTTGACTGACTGATATAACATGGATGATTTTTAATAGTTTTTACTATTTTCTTTTTTAAATAAAGTTTTTGCACAAATGCCAGTTCTCAAATCTCAAATAGTCTATATAAACTACAGTTAGCAAATGATGTCAACATGCAGGGACGAATGATGGAAACCTGAAATTTCCTACCAAATTTAGGAAGAAGAACAATCCATGCTACAAGTGATAGGGCTGTTAAGATCACAGATAAAAGAGAAAGAGTTTAAAAGAGGTCTTGTATTTGCATTAGCCATTGGTGGAATATTGAAAAGAATTTGCACATTCCAGCAACACCCCTTTGTGAAATCTATACTATCAGTTCTACTTAGATCAAAAACAACTGGAAAAAAGTTTCTCAGGGATTACATGACTCTACTGCTGTCATTTAACCCTTTACACCAATAGAACAGTTTTATGCGTGCATTACATTTGTTTAGAATAGACTTATAATTTTGTGATGGAAAGTGTCACTGCAAATTAACAAAGGTTGATTTTTAAGGTGTATGTTAAAACATATTTAAAGGAATCATATTCATGCTGACTCTCTTGACACAGGCAGTACTGTAAAAATTTGTCAAAACTCGGCACTTGATGTGGAAAACCTGTGTTGTGACAAAAAGGTTTTTATGTAGTAGAGCATTTTATGCATTAAATTTAAAATTTGATGTACAAAATCTTTATCCAAAAAAAAAAAAAACTTTATTCAAAAGCACTAGCACAAGGTTTTTTCATGTAATTTAATATACTGTACTGTGAAGCTGAATATTTCAAAATATCTGGTTGTAATGCATAGAATGCACTGATTTTTTGACACTTATGTAGTACAGCATTTATGGCATAATGAATATCATCCTAAAGTGTGTCAGAATTGCACTCATTTTTGGGCTTCGCCAGCTACTACTGCCTGCTTTGTGGAGGGGTTTGCAAAGTTGGTGGCTCCCCTGCATAAGTTGGTGGCTGAGTGGATGCCTGTTATATAAAATTCTCTATGTAAATACAAGAAAATTCTTCTCCCAACATTTAAACTGATTTCATTGAATTTGTTCATGGTGTATAAATCTCTGTTTGCCATTTGTTGTTCATACAGGAATTTATTATAGGTTTTATATAATATCCATACGTCATTTTTAAACACGACCATGTTTTTCATATTCTTACAGGTGTGTTATAAATGTAATTTATGTCATGCCTTCATGACGTGAATAAAACTTTAGCACAGAATCAGTTGCTGTCTTTATTCAGCAAAAGGAAACTACTTTTATCTTTGACATGAAAATGTACATATTACTGTATGATCTATTTTAGCTTTTATTAAAATATAACTCATTTTAATTAAGTTTGTAGAATAGAAGTAAAATATTGTTAAAGTACTGCAGGATTGCTGACTTTACAAGTTAACCTACACAGGTTTGAGTCAAAATGATTTTAATCTGAATCACAGTGCATCACAATGCACTATGGTTAAAGACAAAAATCACATTTTTCTTTAACCATATAGTGCATTGTGTCCACTAAATGTATCATTTTGGGGGGAAAGAATGAGTATTTATATTCCAGTTCAAACATTCAGTTTTTTGCTTTGTGATTAAAAACATTTTTGAATGACTGAGCAAACAATAACTTTATTATGGCACAACTGATACATTTTGGCAAAGTTATTAAACAACACATTTTAAAGACTCTCAAGGTAAAATAAGAATATTATAAAAATGCTTAACAGCCAAAGGCTCATTTACTTGGAGCGTAGCCTCAACTATACCTCAGGTAAATCATTACGTCTATCATAAACCACAACACAATCTATAAATTCTTTTGCATATTAAAAATTATAAGCAGAATTTCATTCTACGCTGAAACAATTACCTTTTTGAAAAGCTTTTGTGATCCGGTGAAAACGCACTAATATTTTCAGAGTCCCTTTAAAGGGGACCTATTATGCAAAAAGCACTTTTATAAGGTGTTTGAACACAGTTCTGTGGCCGCAGTGTGCGAAAAAACCAGCCTATAATGTTAAAAATCCACCCACTCATTTTTTTACAATACCAATAAATCATAAACAGTCACTCCAAACAAGCGGTTTCAGTTTCTCCCTATGTACACATCACTATAGGGAAAATCTGTTGCTGCTTCAAGTGCTAACAGAATGATTGTGAATAGGAATGTGGTAGTTAAATGCTGCATATGAAAGCAATGTGAAGTTGACCGCTTGAATTTGTCAAGCTCATAAAGTTTGAAATAGCACGCCATGGCACCATGAGACCAGCTATGTTTGTTACTTTTATCACGCTGTGCTCCCCGTCTGTGTAGTACATAAATGTTCATTTATTATGCACAGTACAATCAGATGAGTGACTTTTAAACCAAGTATGTTTTCTAGATAACAGACTCGTCCTAATACTGGAATGTTTATTTGTATGCTGGAGCTTGAACTCTTGTAGCACCGCCCTCTTCTGAAAAGGGGGCCGGAAGCACCAGCTCATTTGCATTTAAAGGGACAAACACAAAAACGGTGCATTTTGGCTCATACCCTAAAAGTGGCAATTTTAACAAGCTACTGTATAAAAAATTATCTGTCAGGTGTTTTGAGCTAAAACTTCACATACACACTCTGGGGATATCAGAGACTTATTTTACATCTTGTAAAAAGGGGCATAATAGGTCACCTTTATAATGAAAACTGGAAACTTATGAATATTCCTGTATGCTCTGCCCAGTGACACCAAATATCTCAGACACCGAATATTTCAGAACACTGGCCCTGCCCCAAAGTTTTGCTGTCTGATGAAGAACAAAACTTCTGTTCAAACAAAATATTTAGAATATTCTGCTTTTGCCTAGAGACTTTTCAGAAGACATGTCAGTGATGTATGATTCTTTTTTTGTCTTTCTAGTATTTCAAGCTATTCTAAAGTCACAGAGCAAGAGTCAAAGGAACAAGTTCCAATATTTTCATAGTGAATCATATTACCCATAAACCAACTGCAGCAGCACTGCAGAAAACCAGTGGATGCATTGAGTTTTGTAGACTGCCTTTTTTCATTTCTAAAATTCTGAAAATCAATTAAAAGGATTACAGTTTGAATTTTTGTATTTTTCATGTTCAATGCACTTTAAGGTATACTTTCATTTCAGATGTGCAGAATTTCTTGTTAAATTTTTAACTTTAACTTTTTTATAACTTTTTATAACTAGTTAACAAGGGGACTTTTCATGATAGGTACCACTTCAGTAAATACCTGTACCTCAAATACCTCAACAAATATCTCCAAAAAAAGCATCTGCTCTTATAAAGTTAAAGTTAAAGAGTAGTTAGAAAAGAGCACACCACATAAGGATAAGATTAAAAAAAAAATATTGACAGAATTTAGTTCTGATCCACAAGAATTATTCAGTTATTTTGTTTTTTAAAATGCTGTATGTATGCATCCTCCTAAATACCCATAATAATTATCAAATAAAGAAATTATGAGGGTCATTTCTGTTATGCAGTCCACTTTCATGGTCCCATTGCATGTTGCAGTGCATTGAAATAATATCATATTGGTTTGAATGAATCTGTTTATTTCAAAATTATGTAAGTATATGGCTGAATTTTAAATAATTTCACTGCTTTAAGCGAATGCTATGCATTAATTTCCATAGCATTTTCTAAATGAATAAAAATTACATTTGTCTCTTCATTTTTCCCTATTCTAGATAGATAGATAGATAATATATTATTCATCCCTTTAGAGAAATTCAATGATCAAAATGTTTAAAACTAAACTTTCAACTAATCAGTTTATAGGTTTTATCTGTCCTCAATTTCACGTTCCATCTTTTGTATTATCTCTTTAACTAACAAAAACTAGTTACTTACTAGTGACTCTCATGGCCCTATCATACGCAAGTGTTTTTTGCTAGTTTCAGCCCAACGCAGTTATCATTTTCACGTCCTGTGCCACGTTGCTTAAATAGAAAATGTATTTGCACCCATTTGCACACACATGGGCATGCTGGTCTGAAAACGAGGTGTGTTCAGGCACATTGTTGGCGCGTTGCTATTTTGAGGCAACTGAAAACCACTGCGCCATTGATCAACTGAAACCTGGTCTAAAGTCAGTGGAGCAATATTTTTATTTATTTATTTATTTATTCATTCGTTGTTATTTAAAGAGCGTTAGTAATATGCGTCTATAGGCAGGTCCACAATGTACACTTTGCTTATTACACACACAGGGACTTGCAGCACACAAACATTTTTTAATATGAAAAATTAAAGGATTAAGGATTAAATATAAAAATGGCTACATGTCATAATGGATAGTCATTGCATGTATCAGAATTAGCCTACCTATTTGCTCGCGCACGAGCAGATCTGTTTCCTCGCTAGAGAAGCGTTCTGTTTTTCCTCTTGCAAATTCCGCCATGGCGCGAGTGCAACTGGCTTTTAAAGGGAATGGGAGAAGAGACTCTGATTGGTTTATTGCACGTTACGCCCAAAACACACCCATGACTTATTAAGAGAACATGGACAACCCTTTTAGACCATGTGCCGGGCACGCTGACTGTTTTTCCCATCGTTAAACTAACAAAAGTGGATTCGGACACACCCTAAGTGCACCTGTGCCATGCGCTTTAGACTGCGCTTAGATCGTTAAAATAGGGCCCTCAGCCTGAAGCACCATCCAAAGTTCCACCTTGTTTTTTTTTTCATTTCCATCCTATTAAGATAGGCATCCTGTTCATTGTTTTGTAAATATGTAAATAATCAAGTCACAATTAATCACAATTGTTTAAGTTTGTGAGCCTTAAGAGGCTTGTACATGATTTCATGACATGAAATTCATAAATGACAGTAAGTACACTGTAAAAAGATTACTGTAAATTTTACAGTAACTTACTGGCAGCTGGATGCCAGTAAAATACTGTAAAAAGGTTTACAGTATTATT
>JAFVLL020000086.1:0-33989 GCA_021397915.2 Tor tambroides
TTTTTTTTTTGTGATGGGTAGGTTTAGGGCTAGGGTTAGGGGATAGAAAATACAGTTTGTACAGTATAAAAGCCATTTTGCCTATGGAGAGTCCCTGTAAACCACATATACCAACGTGTGTGTGTGTGTGTGTGGTTTAAGTGCTGCAATTTTACTACATTGACTCTTTTAGGTTTAAGATAATATGTAAAAACATCACAAAGCATAAAATTACTCCATATGACAATGGGACATACATTTGCACTACAAAGTGTTCTTGGCTCTGAATTTCAGATTTCTGAATCTCTTTTTAGTTTTAATTTCTAACTTTACTTTTCTTTCTAGACTGTCAAATGTAATCCATTTTTATCCATGAGTTTAAAACTGCATCGTTGATTGCTCTTTTCATTTTAAAATCCTCAGGTATGTTATTATAAAATTTCCAGACCCAAGCTGCAACCACATGACATCACCACTGCCGCTGACATTTCAAATGTCAAGGGGTTGCATCTTTTGCAGATTTGAGGTGAGTGCCGAGCTGGAGAAATGACCCACTAAACCCCTAAGTAACTCTGACATTTTGTTTAATGATCAATGGTACCAACAAAAACAAGTTGAAGACTTAATTCTGCATGCTTTAAGACTTAAGGTAAGGGTTGAGACATTAAACATTCCTTAGATATGATTTACCTTTCCAGGAAAATGGCATCATTCTCTGAAATGGCAGTAACTGTCTCCGCAGTAGACTATATCTCTGACGATTCTTCGACTGCAAAAAGGAGCAGCTAATTCTTTGTTTCATTTATAAGTTTTGGGATTTTCAAGTCAGTCTATGCTCTTGACAAGGGACTGAGAAAAAGTTATATAACATGCTTAAAAGAAACATAAACTTCGCCATGGAAAAATCAATGCGCACACTGCATAGTCAAAAGTGGGGAACAGAAGTAATTGGCTCATGGAATCACTTCATATTTTTGCAGAAAGTTTTGTTTTCCTTTTAGGGCCTTGTAATTTTGTCTTGCCATATTTGCAAAATCATGTCTTCATTCTTCCACACAGCCATGCCCACATATTTGGCCATCAAAGTTGTGGATGGTTTAGTTTATCGCGTAATTGTCCACAGCCACCCCAGAGCTGAATCTTGCAGCATCCATTGAATGATCACTGTTGTTTTGAGACTGAAAGTTGTTTTAAACAAAACTAATTTGTGTAGCAAGATTCTCTTCAAACTATTGCTGTTCCATGGCAGTAGATGACCTGAAAAAGAAAGCCTGCCTGAAATCACATACTGTCTAGTAGATACTACAGTACATTTGGTTTGAAACCTACTTCACAACTGTTAAAAAAGTATGTTCTACAGTATACTAGTATACTACATACTGCTACACTTTCTGAATACTATGACTTCAGACATACCACTCTTTTGGTGTACAGTAGGCAAAAAGTCCCCAGATGACCTCCTATTTCCAGCAAGATTCTGAAGTCTGAATCTGATGGACGCAGGAGAGGACTGTAAATGGCAGTGAAGTGATGCAACCACAAATCTATCTCTCTATTAAATATCACTGGACACAACTGATGCTGGTAGGTCACATGACAATGAAAATATGGCGAATGTACAGTAGTATGTCCAGATTGCATTTGTACTACACACATTCATACTATATAAAACCTACTTTTTTTTAACTGGGTTAATCGGGTTAAGGAGTATCTACTCAGAGAGTGTGCGATTTCGGATGCAGCCTATAAGCTGCGCTCTGACACATTTTGCATTTAAAAATGACCTTGTATAGCAAGTGTGATTGCGTTCAAGTATTGTGTAAGAGATAAGAGAGTTCGCCGGCTACTGCGTCAGCAGCACAACATGCATGCATCGTGGTATGCTCGTGAATGTGCATCAAAGACTGAGACGGAAGAGAAGAAATTATAAAGTTATTTTTGTTTTCTTTGCGCACAAATAGTATTCTCGTAGCTTCATAACATTATGGTTAAACCACTGTCACATGGACTATTTTTACAATGTCCTTACTACCTTTCTGGAGCTTGAATGTGTCAGTTGCTTTGCTGTCTATGCAGGGTCTTAAGAAAAATCTTAATTTGTGTTCTGAAGATGAACAAAGGGGGTTTGGAACGACATGGGGGTGAGTAATTAATGACAGAATTTTTGGGTGACCTATCCCTTTAATGGTAAAAAAGGACAGCACTTCTTATAAGAATATATTTTTTTTTAATTAGTGTTTCAAAATATTATCTGTGTGTGCTCCATAACCATTCTTTATTAAGATTTCGTGGTATATCCCATCTGCTGATGGACTCTAATGTCTTTTTAGCTGCTCACTAATATGATGTATTCACTCTCCTGCCGCCAGCCAGATCACATGTACGATATGACTACGCATACATTCTTTATCATATTTTTTTCTATTTTCTTTTCTGTTATTTGAGCGGATAAGCAATCCATTCTTTCCCCTGCGGCACTCTCAACTGTCCATGCACGTGCAGCATATCACAAATGAAAATAATAGGATGGTTGTCCTTTTGAAATGCACAACTGAATGCATAGACACACAGGCTCCTGTCAAATACATTGCACAGAACTTGCCCTGAGGCATGAGATCACGCTGGTTACAGTGCGATGCTGGACTGAGGTGAGTGTGGGAGCTTTTTAAGCATAGTGTTGATGCATGTCTTCCCTGTATTATGTTAAAATTCTGACCCTAATACAATTCTCCAATAATCACACTATTGAAGAAAAAAAAAGTAACATGAATACTTCTCACACATTACAATGAAAACATCAGATTTTTTTTTAAATGTAAATATTCATAATAGTATTTTAAATATATGTTTTCCTGAATCTCAAAGAGTACAGAGCATGCAACACCAATATCATAGGTTTGATCCCCAGCAAAATTCACATGCATGAACTAATACAAATGTATGCCTTCAACACAGCACGCATTTCTTTGAGTAAAAGCATCTTCCAAATGCATAAATATTAATGTAAATATCCTCAGACAGGTTTTTAACCATGACATTTATAGGTCAAATTCATATGCAGTTTTCACACCTCAGTTTCAAGAAAAACATTAACCAGTATTTCTGACAATTCAAAAATGTGTTCGGGTCAAAATGACCCAGAACACAATATAAGGGTTAAAGGGGCAATTTAACCTAAAATGAAAATTCTGTTATGATTTACTAACCCTTATGTCATTCCACACTTGTAAGACTTCTTCTGCAGAACACAATAGAAGATATTTTGAAAAATGTTTTTGTCAAAGTCAATGAGGTTTAAAGCAACATTGGACAATATTTTCTTTTGTGTTCCACAAAAGACAAAGTCATAAGATTGTGAAACTATTTGTAATATTTGTAATCATAAGATGCATCATTGAACTAAAATCCACTTGGCTCTGAAATCTGAGGGGACATGTGGGGGACACGCTTCTGCACTGAACCAATATAACAGTTCCACTGCACCCACAGCAGTAGATAGGCTTGTACAGTAGAAGTCATTGATTTTTTTGTGTTTATCTCAATGCTAATCCCTTCACATCAGCCCTGGCTGACTCTCTGACGTCCACAACACACATCAAAGACGGCCCCTCAGGAGCACTTTTCAGCCCACAACAGAGAGCAACCAAACCCTAACACACGGGCCCTCCTCCAGTTCCTTCAGCCTGGTCCTACGGCTCAGTATTTGGAGAGAGAAAGTTAATCACACCTCTCATGCCCTGAACCAGTCTTATACATAGTCATTATCTTTGCCTTAATGAAATTCAGAGCTTCTTTCTTCATTGGAGCCGCAGAGAAGCGGAGGAGTACCAGACAATAATGTCAAAGCTCTTTGTTGCATGGCAGGGACTAGAGGACGTGATACAAATTGCTCTCATAATTGTTGCCATCCAGAGAGTTGGAAAGTCACCTTGTTTTTCTTGTTTTTTTAACCATACCCTGTAATTATCAGGAAATAATAACAGGGCCGTCAGTGTCAGGACTGTCTACCTGAATAATTGCAATTGTGCGAGGGCAACAAATCTGACTTTATTTGGCTCCTGATGCATGAATAAAGAACTGAGGAGTTTTTCTGTATTTACTGCAGGCTGTTCTAAGCATTCCTACTCTCTCAACTTTAGACATCATTCATCCTCAACCCAGATCTCCCTGGGAGAAAGCAATCAAAGACAGGCTGGTCTATTTTAATGTATATTTGATGGAAAAGGCACTTGCACTATGAATTGTTGATGTTAGAAAATAAGGAGTGAGTTCATTTGCACAACAACTGGTGCAAAAAGTGCTTACAAGCACATTAGTCATTGAATAGCTTATGTTGCTGATGTATAATGTATTTGGGATTAGGTATATTTTCTTGTTTTGTTTCTTTTCCTAACTCTGTTTGTCCTTTTGACAATATTTTCATCCATTTTTCCATCCAGCTGTGCCTGGCTATATACGTAGAGCTGAAAATACATATAAAACAATCATAAACACTGAATCACTGAATTCTCTGGAGTAAATAAAACACACACACACACACACACACACACACACAATATATCATTCTCCTTTGCTGTTATTTATAAAATGAACGCAAGTGAAGCATTCAGTGTTCCTTCACTGTCTCTTTGCGTCATTTCAGTTAAGCACATTTTGAATTTTTCACACTGCAGTGTTCTTGGTTTCCTGTAATGTTCAATGTGCCGTTCTGCAGAGCTTTTGTTGTTATAGGGTGAAATCATAGGGAATATATTCACACAGTGAATGACATGAACAGCTGGATAGACAATGATTACATAAACAAAAGCAAATTAGCATGAATTCCTTGAGCTGAAATTCAGAGCGGGAAGCACACACTGTTCTTGCTGTTTCATAAATATTGAAAACACCATGAAATATTTAAATGCGTAACCACACACGTGCATGCGCACACAAAAATATATCTCTGGAATCTGACATTGGTTTCCATATAAAGAACAACTGAAAAGGCATCTGGTCAAGAGAAAGTGTGCCCCACCAGCTCTGTGAAGATGCAACCAACTTCTCTTCATATGCAAATAAAGCACTCAGAGTAAAATTATCAAAGTTATCTCCAGCAAAGATAGCTGTTTATCTATAAGTCATGGCTCCAGTTTGATTTTAACAACTTGGTGCTCTATCAGAATAAATTACATTTATATTCTTTCTGAGAGACTGAATAAAGCAACCACAATACTCCATTGATCTGTTTCAAGTCAGCCATAGATCCTAAAACAAAGCAGTTTTAATCTTGTTTGACTCACTGAACAATTTTGTATTTGTACTTCAGTTTTGTAGTCACCAATGTATCAAAACACTCTAATCTTCAGTCTAAAAATATTAATTCAATACCTATATGAAAACATTTTTCATAATTTAATATTTCATTTCAATAATTCCACCTTGATGCAAATGATTAGTCACATGAAGATCAGTAGATGGTACATCATATTATTTATCTGAATCAAGAAGCAATCTCATTCTGGCATTAGATGAAGTGCAATCTGAAGTGGTTTCTGGGAATTTCACATGGCTGAAGGATATTTGTAGAAAAGCACTTAAACAAACAAAAAAAAAGCCTTTAATGTCTATCATTCAAATCACTAGTCAGCAGCCAATAGCACTCAAATCCAGCTTTAAATCTCTAATAAACATAGCAACATACTAATATTATGAAAAAATCATTTGCATTTACTTTAATTTGTCATGCCTTGTTTTTCCACATTCTGACACATATGTACAATATTTAAAAGCATAACAGAGGACTCCCAATCCCAATTAAGGAGTAAAACAAAAATATTAAATGCTCTGTAAATAACTTCAGCTGTAAATAAAATGATTAAAATATGCTCCATGTGAATATTAATTTATAATAAAAGGCAAACTAAAGTATGGAAAAAATGTCATTTTAAGCCAAATAAATATTTTAATGTGTGTTCTGAAGATGTTTATGAAAATGTTTAGACATAATACATTGGAGGATACCAATATAATGAATTCACAAAATCATAAATGTAAAAAATAAATAATACATAAAACTATACATTGAAGCAAGAAACTTGAGAAAATGCTGTAATATACAGTAAAGCACAATGCAATTTTCGATTCAGGCTCCATGTTCTTTCTTAGGTTTTATGGTCTGTGCATCATAGGATAGATCAATGTGAAGAGTATAGAGGGTGAAAAGATCAAGCTATCATTAAAACTAGGACCGTGTCTCTAGCTGTACATCCAACTAAGGAGGGAATTTAATTAGCGGACTGTGAAGCAAAGTCATACCGCAACTCTCTCACTAGATTCATTATACACAACGCAATGCATTCTGTGGCCTAGTTCTGCCTAAAGGCATAGCCTTTACTTAAGGTAAATTAGTGGATTTTATTTGTTTGTTCCTCTTTAATCTTAAAAAGGGTTGAGAAAATATTTTCCGGTGCTATGAAACTGTAATGTGGTGGGAGTTTGGCTATGACGCTCTGATTTGAAATGGAGGGGAGCTGAAAATGAGAACAGGAGCTGGAGAGAGAAAGCAATTAATAATCTCTTCAGGAGACTGTGACTGCATGACTGCACATGCAAACTAATGGATTTCTCCTTCCCTTTTTTTAATTTTGAAAAATCAATTCAGGTTATACACACTATGTCAGCATTCCAACTGCAGCATCTGCATTTTATGCTTTGTTTTGTCTTTAATATGACATAGAATGGACAGTAGTTTTTCTGTTTCTCATTGATTTTTATATCCCTGAGGAAATTCGTGGTACAACTGTTGGATTTTATAGTGTAATTGTTAAAGCCGGTGTTGAGTGCTACAGTATTTTTGTTGCCACTGAAATTGTTGATATCCCATCAACACGCATGAAAACCCATACTTTTTTCTGCCAGGATGCTGCAATTTGTTGCTTTATGACAAAATCACAAGACTCCCGGCAGTGCTGTCATAATGACAGTCATTACGTCTCTGGCTCTGTCCATTACGTTAAGAGGATTTTGCTGGCAATTGACAGACTGGCCACTAAACTGTAACTAGGTCCAAATGCACGTTTTCTTCCATCACAAGACGGAGGATCTCTGTTGAGATGCTTTCCTGCATTATGGGTTGTACATTAAAGGTATGGTTCACCCAAAAAAGTGAAAATTAGCTGAAAATGTCCTCATTCTGACGGCACCCACTGACTGCAGAAGATCCATTGGTGCAAGTGGTGTAATGTTAAATTTCATCCCGAATAAGTTATGTAATCATTTAGGCTACTCACCCCCATGTCATTACAAACCTACCTTTATGAAAATTAACTATGGTTTGATAATACCAAAAAAAACATTGTTACTATAGTTAACCACAGTAGCCATAAATTAACCATGGTTTTGCTACACTAACCATAGTTTAATCATGGTATTTGTAGTAAAACTGTGGTTATACAAATGGTAATCAATATGCCAAAATAAATAAAAGAATAAATGGTTACTACACTTTTACTATAATAAAATCATTGTAAATTTTCATAAGGGTGTATGACTTTCATCTTTCTGCTGAACATACAAGATATTTTGTGAAATCTCAATTTTTTTGTCAATAATGGAAGTCAATGGTAACCAAAAATGTTTCTCATACATCCCAGTGGTTATCCAGTACTACTGTAGAGAGAAATACTGCCATCTTTTGGTGTTGAGAATTGTGGCTTTATGCATTTCCATATTTTAAACACCTTTATGTGACATTTCTGCTAACTAAGCTGTGATCCAGAAACAGAAACTAAACAAAAATGACATGCTCCTCTGTTGCAGTTTTGTTTATTTGATTTCTTTGCAACTATAAGTTGATTTAGAAAAAGTAGGATACCCAGCAAGGACATGTCTTGGCACATTTTTTTCTTGGATTTCTAATATAATTTCTGTGACATACAGAACAAATCCATCTCTCATCTTTCAGGAAGTTTAAACAATTCAAAATATTAAGCACATCTAGTAAAAAAAAAAAAAAAAATGCTTTAGTAAACCTGAACCTATTTACATCCTCTGGATGAATGGCTCTATGTCAGTCTATGCCATGTTAAGTGAAAACACTCTTATACATAAAAATACATTTTTTACATAAGAAATATTAGAAGCCTTTTTCATTCATAATGCCTAGCAATATGTGGAATAAATAAACAGGATGTGAACAATTATTGCATTTTTGCAAAATGAACAATATACTAAATTCTCACAAACATCAAACATTATACACAAATCTAAAATATAATTTTTTATATAGTATAACAAATATATTAGATGAGTTAATTTACTGGAGGTCAAAACTGGTCCAATTTGGAAAGATATTAAACTTCATTGTATTGGAGACCCTAAATTCACACTTCTGAAAAACCGAAGGACTGCTGTTTAAAATGTAAATAATTGATTTGAGTTTGTATTCTTTTTGTTAATTAATCCTGACACTCCTTGGTAAAGCTACAGTTCAAGTATTGATGAACATATCATAATCTGACACCATAATTTCTGACATCATTATACTTGATATAACATCAGGACACATTATATCAGAACTCATCATGTGTTGACTGGACAATAGCAAAAAAAAAAAAAAATATATATATATATTTATTTAAGATAAATTGTGCGAACCGAATCATTCAAATGATCTAATAGTACACAAATGTACAATAATCTTATTCATATGCATTTAAACATGCAGAGATTGTGATTATTTTTATATACTATTCTCCATTTCAGAATGAGAAAAACAAACAAACAATTAAGAAAACAATTGGTGTGAGCAAAAAAGTAGAACCTCCTGTGCTACTGTTCATCTACTGTATCTGAAGTAAGCCAGTGGGAGCGTTCAGAATGGAATACTAAAATCCTACAACATACTGTATACTACATTATTGTTACACTATAGTATGTAAAAAAAAAAAAAAATAGTACAGTATGTAAAAAAAAAAATATGTAATGTATCTAAAAACTAGTCTTCAGTATGCAAAAAAGGATTTAAACTGTAGCATGGTACACTGTTATCACTGTCGCATATTTTACATTAGAGAGAGGTGTCTGGTTACGATCTCAGAAATAAATATAGTAATTTTGCAATGTTTAATACAATTTTGTATATAAATATTCACACTTTTGTCAGTCCAGTGAAATAATGAGTAATTATTGAGAAGCAGTGTACTGGTCAAATATTGCACAGTTTGGCAAATGTAGTAAGTCATATGAGTATTCAATGCAGTCAGAATATCTGCATACTAGTGTTGTCAAAAATATCAATTTTGAGATACATATTGATACTGAAATATCTGAAACCATTTCAATCATAGACTGTTTCAAAACTCTTTCTCCGTAGTATCGACACACTGATACCAGCTCTAAACTTACCTCATAACATCAGTCGAGTATTTGAAATAACATACTTTTGTGATCTGATGTGACTTATCACAGAACGAGTCAGAAAATACAGTATATTATTTTACAGTATTCTATATTGTATTAAATGCCATGTTGCATTACATGTGTTTATAGTGCTAATTATGCTCCATTATGGTCACACCACCCTATTCCGAGTAATAAAATGGCAAAAAACAATACTTCTCTTTAAAAACATTTGACGTAAACATATGCAAATCCATAAGCTTTTCTCCAGTGTACAGTGTAAGTTTTTCACCAGTGTTTTATCACCTCAAGAGGTTTTCATTATTGTAAAAAAAAAAAAAAAAAAAAGCTCATTGTTGAGTTCTAGCCTTGTAATATTTATCTTTTAATAAAAATCAAACATTTTATGGCTGCAATGGTGTGCCAGTTTTTCCCTGTGGTACTGAAAAAAATCAATATTTTTCAAGGTATCGTATCAAAGTTAGAAATTCCAGTATCGTGACAACGCTAGTGCATAGTAAACACTGCATAAACTACAGCATTCCTAGTAGGAGTAATATAGTAGTTTGCCACTGTGAACATACCCACCACGCTATAGCTGAGGACACTCACTTGGTTAGTCTACAACATTACTGTATAAACGTGATGTAGAGCTCAAAGGTGGGAATCTGCCCCCAGTGTGTTCAGATCATCTCGGGTATATTTCTCTGCCCCCGAGCGGAAGCTCGCAGAGATCTCTTCAAATGTCCGGCCTTTGGTCTCAGGAACCTTGAAGTAGGTGAAGACGAAGAATATCAGCAGGAGGACAGTGAAGATGATGAAAACGTACGGGCCTGTCAGTTCCTATCAACAGAAAAAACTGTGAGTCTTTAAAGAAATGTCAGAACAACGAGAAAAGAAAGACGATTACTGTGTTCATGTTTCCATACCTCAACATACTGGAAGCACATTCCCACCAAGAAGTTGGCAAACCAGTTGGAGAAACCAGCGACAGCGATGGCAGAAGGCCGAGGACCTTGACTGAAGAGTTCTGCCACAATGAACCATGGGATTGGGCCTGGTCCGATCTCAAAAAATGCCACAAAACTGAAGATGGCAACGATGCTGACATACGACATCCATTTCACTTGATCCTGCAAAGGATGATTAATGAATAAACACCAGTGTACACAAACACTAACAGAAATATAATACATCAGTGTAAGCATATACATACTAGTAGTGCCATAGCTATGGTCATGAGAACAGAAGACACAGCCATTCCCATCAGCCCAATAAGATGTAGTGATCTTCGACCAGCTCGCTCCACTATGAACAGCTAAATTAGAGAGAGAGATGCATGCATTTTCATCCAAAACACTGTCATGTGCCACAACAACGGACAAAATCACAAAAAAAAAAAAAAAAAAGTCCTTACTAACTTACCGAAACAACTGTGAATGCTGTATTCACAACTCCAGCACCAATGGTAGCGTAGACCGGCTCAGACACTCCTGCTTTCTCAAATATATCAGTGGAGTAATAAAAAACCTGAAAAACACAATTACATGCACTTGACATGAAAATCACTGTTAATGCAGACACATCCCTAGTGAAAAACAAATGTACTAAAACGTATCTGAAATACGTTTATTTCATGCTAAGCATACAACAAATACATTTACATATTTATGTGCTTAATATAAAATGGTATACTTAAAGTCTGCTAAATTGGAACTAATTTTGTGCTTAATCCACTTTAATTGTGCAGAAGCAGTGCTAAAGTCCAACTAAAGATATACTGAAGTATTTTTGATTGTGCTAAAGTGGAACTATTGCAAGTATACTTCAGGTATTACTTTAAATCTCTTGCATTTAAAGACTGATATTATTCAAAGATCATACAATCCTCATCGATAGTGACATTAAAACACATTTTAGGCTTAATATTAAGAAATGTACATTGTGCACAAGTAGTACTCCAAATAAAGTTGAATTATAATTTTCTAAAGCAATATGTCAGTAAATACGTTAATAGATTTGAACTATACTTAGTATGAAATAAATGTAATTTATAAATATTGCTTTTTTTACTAGGGTTGACAGCTATAGCTGAACATTAATAGGTCTACCAATGGCCAACTAACTAGCTTTGTAATACTTTATAATATTATTTATTTATTTATATTAGATGGGACAAATAAGTTGTAGATAAACAAATAAACATCTCGCTAAAAGGTTTAGGTAATTATTCGTAACTTTTGACTGGTAATGTGCGTGTATATAAATGCTACTACTATATAATTGTTAATAATAACAACAACAACAACAACAATAATACAATTCTTCTTAGTTTTTGTTTTACATATGACAATGATAATAATTCTTAATATTTTGATGAACTTAAATTTATCATCTTTATAGCTGGTATTTCTAATACAACAAGCAATAGAATTTGATGGAAAAGTAGATTGATGGATCAACAGATAAATACTAGATAGAGAAATAAAGAAAACGTACAGCATTGATACCAGAGAACTGCTGGGAGAGCTGCAGCATGATGGCAATGAAGATAGGCTGGCGGTAGAGCGATGAGCGGAAGAGCCCAGGGATGGTGACCGTCTTCTCCCTCATCATCTGCCTGCTCTCCTCCCTCATTTCCTGCATGTCTGCAGCCACATCATCAGTGCCACGAAGCTTCTTCAGCACTGTGGAAATGAGTTAGTTAAGCTGACTGGAGAAACCCTAGGCAACATCTTAATTTGAGTATTAAAAACTCACCACTCTTGGCTTTGGCCTCCTCATTCTGGTTGATGAGGAGGTAGCGCGGGCTCTCGGGGCAGAAAGGCAGCAGGGCACACTGGAGTATGGCTGGGATGAATGTAAACCCAAGCAGGAAGGGCCACATTGTAGGGGTCCCCATGATTTCTTTAATACCAAAGATCTACAGAACAAAGCAGGAGTGTTTCTAATGAAATACACAAAAAACCACAAAGGTCCCATCTATCCATGCAATGTCAAAGTCTCAATGATTACTAAAAGTGGTCTCATAATAAAGATCACACTTTAATTAACCTGTGCTATGAGGATGCCAATGACAATCCCAAGCTGATGAAGTGTGCCCAGTGCCCCGCGTAATGAAGTCGGGGCGATTTCTCCTACATACATTGGTACAAAGCCTGTGGACAGGCCAGAGTAAAGGCCCACAATGAAGCGTCCGATAATAAGCATCTCCCAGGATTCAGCCAGCTTGGAAAAACCCATTAAAGCAGCAGCTATGAAGGCCAGAACATTAACAATGAGCATTGAGTTCCTCCTGTTAAAAGATCAGAAAGAGAAAGTTTAAAGACACATGAATTCAGAATAAATATGGAGTATTCCTAAAGTTCTGATTGGATAGTGAAGTTACCTGCCAAATCGGTTTACAAAGAGCCCAACTGAGAAGGAACCGAAAATGCCACCAACAGAGAAAATGGCCACTGATACAGACCAGAGTGTAGTTAGAGTGGTCGACGGCATATACTCCGAGTACCTCTCAAACCACGTCTCATTGTAGAAAGCCTCGATGATCTATGAGAGAGAAGAACATACTCTATGAAAATCTTTAGGGGGGGGTTTATTTGATATTTCATTTCAATTCAATTTTCTTTAGAGAAATAATCATTTACACACTATTATTAAAAAAAAATATGATTTTATGAAATTGTAAGTCAACAGTCATTTGCTGCAGGAGTTCTACATAACGTCAGCAGAGGGAGCAGTACTCCATACTGACTGCAGTGTCAGAACAGATTGCTGCTTAATTAAGCTTAAATTAATTATCAAACACACAAAACTTCAAACACAGGCTTATGATCTAGATTAGGCCTCGGCTTATTGTTGTGACTTAACATTTTCTTCCTCAATAAATATGAAACGAAAGAAATAAAACATTAAAAGAATATTCAAAACTCTTCACTCAAACATTTCCTGCATGGTATTACATTGAACATGTGAACTACCATTGAAAAGTTTGGTGTCAGGTTATTTGAAAAATAATAATTTTATTTAGCAAGGATGCATTAAACTGCTCAAAAGTGACTGTAAAGATTGCTTTCAAAAACAATTTTAAAAAACCCAAACATTTGAAATGTACATAAAATAAAAGCTTACCAACAATTTACTAATAATCTTAATTTTACAGTATTAATTTACAGTAATAATGTCCTTACCCATCCTTGACTTTTGACTTTCTTTATCCTATTAAAAGACTATAGCTAAACTATGGCACATGATTTGTACTCTATATATAGAGTTCTCTCAAGTATATGCAGGATTTATCCAGAACCCTTAGCTGATGTGACGCATTAAGAGGTCAAGGTCATTTATTCATTCTTCATTCATGGTGAAAAAACTAACATTTGATGCAAACTACAGGCAAGTGTAATATCTTTATTACTTGATGCACACCGTAACCTTGAAATAGAAATCTATTTGCCTAATTTTGTACTTGCCCTTTTATGGACAGTAAGAAAGGCTGTTATAAGAATCTCTTCTGAAGAGTTTCAGTAGTGCTGGTCTATTATTAGAATGCTCTGCACGTGTGAATCGGCAAATCATAATAGGCTATGCAAGGAGGAGGATTAATACAGCATACAGTTTACAGCTAATTTAAAATGAGATGCATTACATAACACTAATATACAAATCAACAATACTGTAAAAATTAATTCAGGGGAAAATACCCATAAATCCATTTGTCAAATAGCCATATGCTGATGTTTAAGCGCTTATGACAAATCATGTGTCATGTCTGTAGTTGCATGTGTAAAATTGTTCACCTTCTGAGGGGCATTGATGACTCCTGTGTTGTAGCCAAACTGCAAGGAGCCGATCACAGCAGTCCCAACAGCCATCATCAGCTGAAGCGTCAACTGCTGTAAAGGAAGAACAACAACAAATATATATTTGAATATTTTTATATATATTTTAATAGGGTTTACAATTACCCATTTAATTCTGATTTTTAAGGAACAATATAGAGAATATTGATGTTTATAGCAAAACCTTAAACGTGGGATTTTTTTGCTGATAATGACTTGAATGACGTATGAATTTAATAATATGGCATTTGAAACATTACTAAAATACAGAAATCCCATTTTGGCCACAGAATAAAAATAATTAAAATGGTATAAATATAATAGATGTAAGCTTGCTATTCTGAGAAGAAAAGTTTGAATTGTGAGCTATGAACTCACAAAAATTACTACATGGTGGAAACAAAACAACTGAATTTTGAGATCTAAACTCAATTGTGATGTTAATTTAGAACTGCAATATGTATTCAGAATTGTAAGAGTAAAAAAATAGAAATCCAAGTTTACATATTGCAATTGAGAAAAATGTAAGAAGAAGAAAAAGAAAAAAAAAAAGTCACAATTGTGAGATAAAAAGTTGCGATTACCTTTATTTTTATCCCATGATGGAAACAGGCTTACATACTAAAAGGTTTTGTGAGCTTGATTATTTATTTGTACATGCAAGGGAGTTAAAAAGGTGTGTACTGAATGTGCGGTTTCACTAAGTCAGTGTATAATACAATAGTCAATTCAATATGGCCCTTGGATTTCTTTTTTCAGCTTTGTTGTAGGTTTAAAGCCAAAAAAAAGACATAAAATAGCTTAAACCATTCAAAGTATTTAGATCTTTTTTTTCTAACCACCATGTGAACAATGGTTCAGTTTATTCCACAGAACTGTGAACCCACTATTCGGGCAACATGTAAGATGCTGAATGAGGGAAACCCTGTTGATTATCAAGCATGATCCTATTACAGATCCGGCAGCACCTGAACCAACTCACGCACACGTACCATGACTACTCCAGCCTCTTATTCCAATCCACTCAAACAACCACATGCTTTTACATAACAGGCTCAACAGGCCTTCAAAGACAGCAACTTCATTGTGAGCAATAGCACGTAGTGTCAGATTAACTTTATAAAATACTGCTAACCCCGGCATGTGATTTCATACGCGCTCCTAAGCTCCTTACCCTAAATAACACTTTAGTATATATTTAGAGCTGAGTTTGATCTGGACTGAAGTAAAATTCTACAATTGTGTACTAAAAAGACAAAACCTGCAAACTAAAAGTTTTGTGAATATAGGCCTGAATATTATTCTGGGAATTTAACCCTCTACCCATCATACAGTAGGTAGCAAACACTATTATTCTCAAGCTTAAGGTGGTTACATCAGTAGCCTTTTAATAGTGTTTTAACTCTGCCAAGCTGCCTACTGCAGAAACGCTGTGTTTTAACAAACATTCCCCATATTAGAAAGTAACTTATGGCAGGTTCGCTGAGGGACAATTGGGCCCCCTGGCTGTCATGCTCTGTGCAGCTCAACCACAGCCACAGACTGTAGCACGTGTGTTTACGTGTAACACTTAAACCTTGTTAAATATTATGTAACCACAGTTTAATACATGCAATCAATTGCAGATGCAATAAAAATGCATATGTAAAAACAAATAAATTGATGTGAATTTAGCCATGTTCACTGAGTAACACTGGCCTCAAGGCCTTATAAGCTTAACATTCCTGATGAAATGAACATATAGAAAATTAATAAGCAATGCAAGGTCACTCAGTCAAAGAAGTTTAGACTTCAAAAGGTTTACAGCAGCACTTTTTTTTTTTTTTTTTTTTTTTTTAAGTCTTAATCTCAATTTAAGAGCACTCCTCTTCTAGTTCACTTAAGCACACAGTTATAATAAACCAAATGTCATTGTTCTATAAAAATTAGTTTTTTATAATGCATATACATTAATCAAGTACAAAGCATTGGTGGATTAAAAAAAATGTATATTGGAATATTTTAAATAAGAGACTCAATATGCCATGTAAATTTAATGTTACAAATTAATTTGACAATTTTGAAACAGATGTGCCTTAAAGTGTCTGAAAAGTGATAGGGTTTCCTTTATTCTGTAAATACCAGTTATGTAAAGTATTGTGTCTATTCTTCCTTTGTGACCTTAACTAACCCTGCAGCTGTCTTGTTCTCCTAAAGAGGCTGTGATCGCTGTATTGTTCAGCCACTATCTCTTTCTCTCTTTCATCACTTTACTTTCCTGGCAAACAAGATAAATGAGACTTATGTCAATGACACAAAGGGTTGATGTAATTAATCTGTTTCTCCTCTAAACCTCTATGTAAGGCTGTGGTCTGAGAGTCTTATTAGAAGGTTTTACCACATATTTCCATTACTTAAGGGTTTAAACCTGATGGCATGAGACTTTTGTTGCTGAAGACAAAATAGGTTTAGATAGATAGATAGATAGATAGTATACTATCTATGTACAGATGCATCATAACTCAAAAATATAAATGAGAGTGAAAGAGTATCAGTTCTGTTCAAATGAAGTGTGCTTTCATTTTCTTGACCACACGAGTCACTACTCAAACAAAAACTTATTTTATTTTCTTTCCCCTAAATGACAGAATAAGACAAATCTAGTTTTGCTTTCTTGGATGTTTTAAGTAGGCTATTTACTGAAACTCTCTCCCATCTAGTTATATTCCTCAGGTAATTCTGGCAAACTATCACTACACTAGAGTTATAAGGCAGGCAACATGACATTACCTTTTTGTTAGACTCCATAATGGCAGGTTAAAAATGCTTTAAAAAAAAAAAGAAAAAGAAAAAAAAAGTCAGAATAATTATTTTCCTCTTTTCGTTGTGGTGTAAAACTGCAGTCCTAAAATCCACTTAAGAAAAAAAGCACGAAAATTATTAATTTAAAATCCACAATGTATCATCCAATTTGTCATGTTGACAGAAGTCCTCATGTCTTCTGTTAGTCGATCTTATATCGTCTTTGAGTCTGTCAGGTGCGTTCAGAGAACTGCCATCAGTAGAGTAAAGCGCTTAATATAAACTCTAAAACAGGCTCTGATTGGCTGTTGCTTGGTTACCTCTGTCAGAATGCTGCTGTATACACAAGCATGTTTGGAAATGGGCGCCCCGATTGGCTGCACGTATTCAATGGAGTGACGTAAATGCGTCGATTTTTAATCGTTGTAATCTGGACAATCCTGAAAGCGTGTTTTTAGATATCCATATACAATGTGCATATATGTATAAAAATTGAATAGTCAAATTAGCTTGAGCATCCACGTGATATTTTGAGTAATAAATGTAAGAAACAAAAGGCATTCAAAATTGACGTGTAACAGTTTTATAACCACTCTAGAGGAAAGTATCTTTAATTATTTTAATTATTCACGCATAATTAATAATTGTTACGCATGCAAATTATGAGAGACTACAATGAATAAATTGTGTAAATTATTTAAATCTTGATGTTGACAAAAAGAAACACTAATTTCTATAATTTCTTTTAGATTTTTTTTTTTATAATGTACAATTCTTTTTATAATTTCTATCACACCAACAGTGCTGATCAACTATGCAACAACTGGCAAATTAATTAACAAATCATAACCAAAATGAACATAAGCCTATAAAAATATCTGCCATTGTCAGAAAAATCATGTTGATCTTAAAGATTCAGCTGTCTATAGTAAAATTAAATAATATAATTAAATACAGGAACAAGTTTGGTAATCTGGCAGTGCAGGTAGCTTTGTCATTGTTGTTTCATCCTGACACCATATCGTTAGCCTTTGTTCTTCACAGTAGGATTGAGTCCGGTAAAATTGTAAGCAAAAGAAAGAAAAAAAAAAAAAAAAAAAAAAAAAACACTTCTCTTTCATTGTTTTCATATCATAAAAAAGGATTTTTCCTCAAAAAGAATGGAACTTTCTGTTGACGTTGGTTCCTCAGGACTAAATAAATGTTCTTTGATAGGCATTGTAAACAATAACAGACAAACGTTGGATCAAAGACAGGGTGGGTTTGGTGAGTGTCTGTAGGTTGGTATTGTTCAGTAAATCAAAGAATGTCTCAATGCCATGAATGTCATTTTCTTTTTTTAATTTGTAAGCAGTTTGTCCAGATATATATCAGTGATTCTAAGATTCATATAATAGGCCTACACTGGAAAGTGTTGGTCCACCACGCATGACTGAGCCATTGAAATTTCATGCTACAGGCCACTACACACTTATCTCTAGGCGATTTCTGAATGGGGGACTTATCAATGAAAGCGTTATTGTTTGCATGGCTATGATTGCCAGCACCTCTCGCTTGACAGCAGTGAAACTGAATTGAAAAGTAATACACTATCATTTATAATAAAAATGTTGTCATGTAACCTAAAAATGAGTCATGCGGTAACATCTAAATTAACTGGTTTTTATAATTATCAACATTTATCTCTGAATTAAGTCAAAACAATACTATTATGACTAAATCAACCAGACTACATTAGGTTACACCAAAAAAAGTCATTTTTAGAAGGTCAGGTAGAATTAGCGTCTTAAGGTAACAACTACAGTGTAGTGTTAATGGTTGCCAATTGCCATGCCATTTCCCTGTGAAGGATGAGTTTAAGGATATGATACTGTAATCCTCAGGTCATGTGACCTCTTGAGCTGAAACATGGCTCTATGCATCACTCTCTGGCTCACCTTCGCATGACTGGGAATTCAATCCCATCTTAGCTTTATAAGTGTTCATTTGCCTGGGCTATGAAACTTTTGCGTATGGGATTTCAGGCACATTTTTGCATTTTTAGATACTTTCATGCACTATATTCATTTCAGCGTTTGAAGAAATTGTCAAACAGTGAGAGAATTCCTGTTATTTGGAGTGATGAAGTAACCAAAGAAACTGTTATGGTCCAGAAAGTCTGTTCAGCAACATTTGGATACCATAAGCTAATAATACAAGCCATTATTTAAACAGGTCACATGCTATGTTCATCCAATCAATGGTACTGACACTACAAATATGCAAATAGGAGCATAAACATTGTGGCTAGTGTGAAACCTCCAAACTTAATATCGAACAAAGAAAATATGGAAGAGTGTGAAACATTGAAAAAGATAACTTAGCATTCTGTTAACTCAGGGTTAAGAATGATCTGGAGACCTGAAGGTCTTGCAAGTCGGGTGTTTATTTAAATACAGATGATATTTCAGTTTCAAAGGGCCCTTTGAAACATTGTGAATCTGACACGGGTAGACACAAGCACTGGTTTTGGGTCAACCAGTTCACAAAGCTCAAAAGAAGACAGCCATTGTCTGAGCAAAGCTTGACCAATCTGATCAAGTGAGCATCCACAACCATCTCTCTGTGTCCTCATCTCTGTCATTTTCATTATCTGCAGTGACACTGTCATTGAGGCTCATGGCACTGAATGAAAGAGCACCTTCTTGTGGATCAAAGGGAAACTTTTACACTAACAATGATGGAACAATGTGACTCCGACTAACGGAGAGGCACATTCCAATTATATTGGTGAGGAGCCTCGTGTTCCTCTATGAGTAATGCTGTACTCTCTTTTTTATGTGGTCCAATTAGAGGCATGTCCTGTCTTCCCCTTAGAAATCTGTCAAAACAGATAATGAGCCCTTTACAAAGCATTCATTTGGAGCCTGGGGGCAACAAAGCATCGAAAGCACCTGTGCAATGGGCAGAAGTCCCACTTCTGCCACAACTTTGAATATCTATCTTGGTGGCCTGGATCAGCTGCAAAGGCCCAAAAGTAAGTCTAAATGAAAGTCCTTCTTGTGTTGGACTTTAAACCGAAGGATTTGGATTAGGGTTAAAATCATTAATCCTTTTGATTATAAGATTACAGTAAATATCATATTAGAAGAGTCTTAAAAATGTACTATGCACCATAAGTGCAGATCTGCCAAACAAATATATATTTTATATCTCAGGGGTTCAGTTCCCAAAGAATGCATGAACTGATAAAATGTATCTTGAAGTGCGAGTCATTTTGAATAATGTAAACTGGTAAAACGATTAAAAACTCAAATAATACAATAATGTAAAATTTTAGCAAGGTTTCAGATACACATTTTGTGTTTTGGTCACCATTTTTTGATTATACAGACTAAAAGTTCACTGCAAAGACTGGAAGAGTAATACAAATCATCCCACAAAAGACAAAAATGATTATTTTGAATTGAAGCAGTATAATTGTCTATGACAACAAGAATGAGAATAAACTGTATTTAAGGGTGTATTTTATATCAGTTTTACACTTATAGTAAATGTATAAATTCAGTTTATGAAATGTATCAGATTAAGGGGCAGGTCGCATACAGGGTTACATAAAAGCCTTTAAAGACAAATGATGCATGAAAGAAATAAGTGCCTTTTCATTGCATAATTAAAACATGTTAAGTAAAATTTCTCCCTAGGCCTACTGTTTTTTTTTTTTTTTTACTCTATCATCTAGGTGGGACTGTTTGACGGAGGAAGTACGCAACAAGGGACAGATTCCGTCTCCCCATCTATTGTTACAGAGAGTGTCTCTACAGTCTAGCCACTGAGCTCCAGTCTCTTATTCATAAAGAATAATATTTTGTATAAGAACCCTGCTGAGGGCAGAGAATAGAGAACAAAGGGACAACAAAAACTGGACGCAGAGATGTCAGGACTCCACACGAGCCTGGGGAATGACTGGTGACAAGGCAATGTTGTTCTTCCTCTTGGTAAGCACAAATGCAAAAATAAACTCTGCCGTTCACATTTTAACGGACCAAACAAGTCTTGCTATGGCTAACTCGGTCACACAAAAAAAAAAAAAAAAAAAAAAAAAAAAAAAAAAAATTAAGACTAAGTAGGTAATGATAGACTGTACTTATTTAGCACTGTGCAATTCTGCCCTCTAGTGAACTGTAATGTGTAACTGCTAAGCGTTTGTTGTAGTGGGTAGTTAGTATAGATTCAAAAGTCCAAGTTTTTTTTTTCATGGCAAAATAAACAGGTGATTTTAAACTAAGAAACAATTCTTACACAGTTCTCAAGAACTAAATACCTTAAATAGTTGTAACAGAGATAATTTATAGTAATCAAGTATTTCAAGTATTTCACTTTCAAGATTTCACTTGAGCAGTAATCACATGGTTACTTTGAAATGTTCTAAAACAGAACTTCCTTTTTTGTGCAGTGATATGAAGTAGCTTTGCCTTATTTATACTACAAATGTCATCGTTTCTTGTGTAACCAAAGCCACTTGAAATTTAGTAACCCAAAACAAGCTGATATGGGTTGTGTGGGTTTTGTTTGAGCACTGTAAAAAAAACAAAAAAACAACAACAACAACATTAACTGAACATGGCGCATACTTTTATACATATTTATAACCCAACTACACTGAACAAAATTCTAAACAACACACTTGTTTTTGCCGTCTGAAACCGCCTCAGGGAAGCTCATCTGCATGCTCGTCGTCCTCATCGGGGTCTCGACCTGACTGTAGTTCGTCGTCGTAACCAACTTGAGTTGGCAAATGCTCACATTCGATGGCGTCTGGCACTTTGGAGAGGTGTTCTCTTCACAGATGAATCCCGGTTTTCACTGTACAGGGCAGATGGCAGACAGCGTGTATGGCGTCGTGTGGGTGAGCGGTTTGCTGATGTCAACGTTGTGGATCGAGTGGCCCATGGTGGCGGTGGGGGTTATGGTATGAGCGGCGTATGTTATCTACAACGGCACAGGTGCAATTTTATTGATGGCATTTTTGGTGCTCAGAGATACCGTGACGAGATCCTGAGGCCCATTGTTGTGCCATTCATCCATGACCATCACCTCATGTTGCAGCATGATAATGCACGGCCTCATGTTGCAAGGATCTGTACACAATTCCTGGAAGCTGAAAACATCCCAGTTCTTGCATGGCCAGCATACTCACCGGACATGTCACCCATTGAGCATGTTTGGGATGCTCTGGATCGGCGTATACGACAGCGTGTTCCAGTTCCTGCCAATATCCAGCAACTTCGGACAGACAATGAAGAGGAGTGGACCAACATTCCACAGGCCACAATCAATAACCTGATCAACTCTATGTGAAGGAGATGTGTTGCACTGCATGAGGCAAATGGTGGTCACACCAGATACTGACTGGTTTTCAGACCCCCCGATACAGTAAAACTGCACATTTTAGAGTGGCCTTTTATTGTGGACAGCCTAAGGCACACCTGTGCAATAATCATGCTGTCTAATCAGTATCTTGATATGCCACACCTGTGAGGTGGATGGATTATCTCAGCAAAGGAGAAGTGCTCACTAACACAGATTTAGACAGATTTGTGAACAATATTTGAGAGAAATAGGCCTTTTGTGTACATAGAAAAAGTCTTCAATCTTTGAGTTCAGCTCATGAAAAATGGGGGCAAAAACAAAAGTGTTGCGTTTATAATTTTGTTCAGTGTATGTATAAAATAATATTTCCAAAAATCATTGTATTATTAAAAAGTTAACTTTAATATATGAGCCCATAGAAACTCCCATGTCGCTTGATGCAATTAAATTAAAAAACACTAATGGAAACTTATTTTTTCTATAAATTATATAAATTCAACACAATCTTAATCACGATTGACCATGATGTCACGTCAACTACCCAAATATGGAGAACATTTGACCAATAGGATTTCAGCAAAAGTTGACGCTGGCTGCTAACTGCACCTTGTATCATAGTAACATCTGAGGATGGGTTGGTTATACTGCATGTTTATGGTAATTACCTGTTGGAAGCTGCATCAACCAAGTTAAGAAATGAACAGACAGTGCATCGACCTCAGAGCGATTATCAGTGTATGGATCTCAACCGTCTCATGTAAATATTTACCAGATTCTGGTAAGTTTGCAGTTTGTGTTCTGTAAACTGGAACGTTGAAAACAAAAGTAACCCAAAACTCACTGGACGTTCAGGGCTATTAGCCGACATGTCAACACGAGCAAAACAGGTTTGGCAACTTACCAAAAGTAATGAAATACGTAGCCTTTTTGCAAATCCACTAAAAGTAAAATACCTGCTAAAATGTATTGTTGTGTATTAGCCTAGCATTTATAAGTGACCTATAGCCTATAACATGACAAGATGTCATCAGATTTATTAGATGTGCTGTGGGATAACTGAAAATTCACAGCTGGGTCATTCTGTGTAAACTCAACCAGAAGGCCCCAGCTCAAATTTTTGGATTTTGCTAATATTTTTTCTGAAGATAGAAATGTATAATGATGAAAGCCAAACTATAAAAAGTCATGGGTGAATATTTACCGAGTAATCCACTGTTTTGTGGGGGGGGGGGGCAAATTCAGAGCCAAATTACAGTGGGTTAAAAATTACTTCAGAAAGATGGCAGCATCGTAATGTTACTTTTACACAGAGATTGGTAGGTCTGTTAGTAAAATCTGTTGACTTTAGCTGTCTTTGTTGCATTATGTGCCAGTGGTGACCATTCAAAAATGAGGAAAGAGCACTAAGTTTTTTTTCTCCAGAGTTTGCAGGCCTGTAACTCAAGTAGTATTAAAGATATCTTAATCCCCTTTTAGATATTGGGTCTTAAACTTTCCTTTTGGCATCTTCATTTTTCAGGCCCTATATTGTTCAGTTACAGAGATATTGGAATTTCAATATGGCTCCAGGAGTAAGTTGGTAAATTGTACATGTTTTCACTGGTCAAAAACCAAATGTGGGTCAATTTGCAAAAATATGATAGTTCTTTACTTTTAAAGAGGAAAGTCTGAAGAACAAATAATGTTGAAACTGGAGATGTATCTCTTTTCCTTCTTTCAAAATAACTGCATTAAGCATACCTGTCTGAGTGCCATAAATATTCGTTTTTCAAAGTTTGCGTGGCTATAACTCAAGAAGAATTAAAGATATCACAATATGATTTTAGATATTAGTTCTTAATAAACTTTTCTTTTGGAATCTTCCTTTTTAATGCCCTACACTGTTCAGTCTCAGAGAAATGGGGGTCTCATTTAGACTCTGTATTCAGATTGTTAAATATTACACATTTTCAGTGGTCAAAAATCAAATGTTGGTCATGTTGCACACAGCCAATACTTAAAGAACAATGTCTGAAGAATAAATGTTGAAATTAGAATTGTATTCTGTTTCCCCTCTATCAAAACGATATGCATAGAAAACACGCCTGAGTGCTTAAAAATGAAGTCATTTGTACACAGGGTTCGAACTACGGGGGAGCTAGGGGGAGCTCGGCTCCCCTTAAGACATGGGCTCCCCTGAAAACGTGATTTGTGAAATTTTGGGGGGTCTCAAAAAATATTGACAATGTGTTCTGACGTGAAATTTCAGTTGTGTGTAATGTGATCATCGTGGATTATTATGTATAAAATTGCAAAAATATCATTCATGCATGACGGCGATTTAAACCTATTTCACTTCAATAAAAATAACTATACATGCTATTCTTGTCATGAGCATCAAGGTGTGGGGGCGCTGTGGTGCAAATTCATTCCACTCATGTTTAGTACGTTAACTCAAAGATTCGTAGAAAAAAAAAAAATAATAATAATAATAATAATTATATATATATATATATATATATATATATATTATATATATATATATATATATATATATATATATATATATAAAAACGTTGGATTCAACATTGGCCGTAGATCTGTCCGCTCAGTCCTTGAAATCCATTCTGCAGTTAGCATCATACAGCCACCATGGCAAAAAGAACACAAAGCAGTTTAACGGCACAACCGATTCACCTGCTGCAAGCCCTGTTAGCACACCTCCCGCCGGGATGGCAACACAAGTCATTGTAAGTCCACGCGCAAGCGCACGAACAAAACAAAAAAAAGGTTGGCTCCCCCAAAGTCCACGGTATAGTTCGAACACTGTTTATACAACTCTGTAAACTGGCTCTGAATCTCAGGTGAAAACTGCCATTTTGACCCCCCTCTACAAAATAGTGGATTACTCAGTAAATATTCATCTATGACATTTAATATTTTGGCTTTCATCACTACACGTTTATCTTTCTTCAGAAAAAATACGGGCAAAATCAAAAATTTGAGCCGGGGAAATTTCTGAAATTTGGTTGAATTGACAGAATGACCCAGCTTATTCCCACATCTGAACAACCTATTGTCATCCTGTCTCTTATTGTATGCAGTAATACATTACATTACAGGGTATTTCAGATCAGCTGACACTGACAGCATCTGTGCAAACCCACCTGCAGTAAATCATGATGGGTTCGTGCTCTGAACCTGTTGAATTAGCAACTTTCACGTCACATTTAAAAACGATCCCATATCCGAACTGTTGGTTTTTCCACCTTTTTTTGCACC
This sequence comes from Tor tambroides, assembly GCA_021397915.2. Classification (NCBI taxonomy): domain Eukaryota; kingdom Metazoa; phylum Chordata; class Actinopteri; order Cypriniformes; family Cyprinidae; genus Tor; species Tor tambroides. The sequence goes on from JAFVLL020000086.1 coordinate 25,596, forward strand.
AAGAACTAGTCTTTTCACCTTTGTTACCATTTTTATAGCCTTTCAGTTTAAGTTTATTCTTAAATGTTCAGTCTTGATAGTTTTTCTTTGGCTTGTACCAAATAAATACATGGACATAATGACATTGATTTGAGCTTAAATTTAGCCTGTTTTAATGTTAGCTGTATATTATTAGCTTCCTCCAAGAAGGGAGAAAAAAAAAAAAAAAAAAAAAAAAAACCCACACACAGTACAGAACAATCAGCTTACCAACAAGATGAACACTGCAACAGTACTATGTTAACATTAATTTTCAATATAATTTTCTAATGGCTAATTGGTAGTAAGAACTAAGGTGCTGATGGGAGATCCGTTTGCAAGAGGAACTGTAGGTGTGCGAGTAGAATAGATTTACATTCTATTCATTCTGTTTACATATTTTTTCCTAAATATTACAGATCTTGATGCTGTCCTCGGTGGTGGCTTTGTACGTAGAATACTCTGGTGGGTTGGCAGATTTTCTTTCCTTTTCACTAATTGCAAGTGTCCATGTTACACTTATGATTAAATTAAGCAATCAATGGGAGATAATCATCACTATTCAAAGCTTCATGAAAATTCATAAGTACTGCAAAGTATTTACAAAATACCCAGCATATTCACATTAGCAATGTATATTTTTTTCTTGGCTTTTTCCCTTCCCCCACAGGGCATCACAGTTTGATCATATATGTGAGATTTGCTCCTGGACATCAATATTTACCTAAATACTCATCATATGGCATGCTTGATGATTACAGAGTATTTACTTATGACAGCACCTCTGATGTATTTTCACATCCCTTTAGCCAACTGGAATCTCTGGCCACTGTCTGGAGAGATCTTAGGGACTGCACAAACTTTAAAACGGGTTATTTCAAACTGATGATTTTGTGTTGTAATAAGTAATATTCTATTATGTTGTAGGTTTACTTCAATACACCAAGGCATCTATCCAGTCCAGAAATGTGTAATTTTAAACCTGATGTTTTAAACAGTAGGTGGCGTAGTGGCCTTGTGAGACAGCACCATCTGATCTGACAGGTTTTGGGATTAAATAAGCAAATTTTACTCATTTCATATTTTATTTTTTATTGAAACGCTTTTGTAGTAATATGAAATATGAAATAAAAATAAGAAATGTTGAAGAAAGGTCTTGAAGTCACTTGTTTATCTATAAAAACAAAAGGGAAAAGCGTTTAACTTGAATTATTATTATTATTATTATTATTTTTTTTTTTTTATGCAACAGTAAATTTAAACATTTAATCGGTTTGTTTGCAGAAATAAAATAAAATAACTGTTTAGGCAAACAGTTTGGCTGTCATACAAGAAAAGCTGGAAACTCAGTGTCATCTTACTTAGCTTCTACACACAGAGTTGTAGATTTAATAACTGCAAATATTACATTAATCTGGGACTGTGTAATGGGCACTAGAGAGTTAGTACGCTCAGAATCACAATAGCTTTTGTTTGCCTTTTTAATAGAGACCTGGTATCAATATTCTACAGCGTCGCAGAAAATTAGTTCTCCATTGTAGTATATAATACTATATTGCATAGTAGAAATGAAAGAGATTCCTAAAAATGGTTCCAGTTCTAATTAAATGATTTCGTATTTTCAGGTCCACTCTTGCAGTTAATGTATGGCTGTCAGCGGAGCCATAATGGAACTTCAAATGGACTCCATCAGTCAAAGGAGAGTATAGTCTATGGATATGGACAGCCCTCAGTGGTACTCATACTTGCCACAAGATCTGGACATTAAGAACATTCTAGACAGGTTTGAGCTCTGGAATCACAATAATCTCATATACGTTCATCGTGATTGTGTTCCTCGACTCAAGAAGTTCTATGAACACAGTAGAACACTATTTGCACAAACACACACTTGCCTTTCTGGTCATGTTTAAATGTATCCAGTGTTGATATTCATGCTTCCAACCAGGATATATAGAGCATGATAAACCAGTTTTATGTTTTACAAGATGATATTGTACTCAGCTTTAATGTATTTTTGTAATCTTGTTGATTGTGTTCGTTTTATCTGCGCTTACAGTTCGCCCTGAAGCTGTGATCAGGCACAAAAGTGCTGGAGCTCTCAACTGTGTGGTGACATGATTTTACCCTAAAGATATTACTGAGGCGTGGATGGTTGATGGACAGCCAGCCTTAGATGGGATATCAACAGGCTTCCTGCCAAATCATGACCAAACATACCAAATTCAGGTGGCAATTCTGTTATCTGACACTACACACAACTACTCCTGTCAAATAATGCACAGCAGTCTTCAAGAACCAATGGCCCTTACATGGGGTAAGAATAGAATCACAAATGTTCTTTTGATAAGACTATTTAAAAAAAAAAAAAATTTAATATTAAATATGCAGCTTATGACATGACTGACTTGATCTTTCTGTTGCTTTCCCTCAAAAGCAGATGCTTCAAGTATGACTGATGAAAAAGCTTCTCAGCACATTGGTTTTATTGCAGGACTTATTGCAGTGTTTACACTAATAGTAGCTCTTTGGTGTTTCATATTGAAGCATGTAATTTAGGAAAAAAAAATATATATATATTTGTAATAACTACATTTTATTTTTAAATTATATTATTTTCTTTCACTGTCATCCTTAAAGCTTGCCATATAAAACTCCTATAAATAAATATGATATTTATATGCTAAAGTTTATAGTTATAAATTTTCTATATATTTTTTTATTTTTTGTTTTGTTACTTTGTATGTTATTTGAGACGGTCTTTTCCTTAACATTTGTTTTACTACTTTGATCTTGATATATGTACAGGTACGTAAAAAAAGAAAAAAAAAAATATTAGCTAGAATTATGGATTTTACATGTTAATCATTGAAATACATATTTAGATTCACTAACCCAAATGAGATTTAATTTTCTGTTTTGAGACAAATTATCCAATAAATTAAGATTAGGTTAAGATTTTGTTAAAGACTTCATCTAATTTATGTTCTATTAGAGTATCTTCTGTCCCTGACTGGATCACATAAAGCATGTCAAATTAGTTTGTTCCATTAACTGCAGTGTCACTACTCTTGCACATTAGAAAATATGCATGAAAGGGTTTGGATCATGTGATTTGATATCATCTGGGATAGAAATGTGAACATCAACTGATGTGTGATGCCAAGCACTGATCATGTTTCAACCAAAGACCACTCAGACTACAGCCACAGAATTGAAAACTGCATGGAAATATTATGATAACAGGCTGGGCTGGGAGTATCATTTGAGAGCTACAAAGCACATGCAGTCCCATCTAATAATCTGATTAAACCTCAAGCACCACTTCCGTCCAGACCACTTCAGCACACAACACAGATGGAAGGGGAAACCCTGCCCAAATCAACTTCTCTGCTGAGTTAAAAACACTACAAATGTTCAATAGAGTCTCTTGGGGAAAAAAAAAAAAAAAAAAAAAAAAAAGTTAGGGTTAGGGTTAGGTTTATATAAAAAAAGTTTATATAAGTCGGTTTTCAGCCCAAAAAAAAAAGTATATGGACACTTACATGTATTAATAGGAAAAAATTAAACACTTTTTAAGGAAAATGTATCACAAAAGAAATATGTTAGGTTTAAAAAAATAAATAAAAATAAAATTTAAAAAAAAAATATGCACAGTATTAGGAGTTACTTCATTTTCTAACGCAATCAAATTTGTTCGTTTTTGTGTGTCTTACTTTACTTTTTAAGGCCTCTATATAATCCTGTATACAAAATTATAGCCAGATATGTACAAAATAAAAAAACATGTAGGTTTTTTTTTTACTATAAATCATTAACATAAATAGTATAAATGTTTTATGCAGACAATTCTGAATCAAAATGTTACTCATAATTAAATTAGATTTTCATCAAAGTACTGATGCTGAAAATAAAACTTACCTGTTTGTTATCACTCGGCCCAACCAGGCTGGTGGTCTCGTTAGGTTTGGTCTTGTCTGTGGTGGTCATGCTGACGAGAGAAAGACCAGAACGCAGAATGAGAAGCAGCTGTCTGCTCCTCCAGCACAAAGGAAAACACAAGCCACAAGCCACAGCCCACATCTCATTCATCACAGACATGAAAACACCCCCATTACATGCTTCTCATCACCTGACGCCTCATTCAGCAACTGAGCAAATATCCATGTCATCAGCTTTTGACCACCATTTGAACAAATCACGCTGGAAAGGCTCACTCATTGTTCAGACTTACATTACAGATTATTACTATACACACACAGTACTGCCTACTTCAGTCAAGCTACTGCAGGGGTGTCAGACTCAGTTCCTGGAGGGCCGGTGCCCTGCAGAGTTTAGATCCAACCCTGATTAAACACACCTGATCCAGCTAATCAAGTAATTTAGGCTTATTTGAAAACTACGTGGTTTGAGTGTTGGAGCAGGGTTGGAACTAAACTCTGCAGGGCACCGGCCCTCCAGGAACTGAGTTTGACACCCCTGAGCTACTGGAAGTTTCTGCACCTTGCCTGTTCTGATAACAGGTTTCCATGACAGAAAAAATTCTTTCTATGTACACTACACCAGTCGTTTTCAATCCTGTTCCTCGGGACCCACAGCTCTGCACATTTTGCATGTCTCCCTTATCTGACACACTCATTTGAGTTCATGGAGATCTGTCCTAATGAGCTGATGATCTGAATCAGGTGTGTAAATTAGGGAGACATGCAAAATGTGCAGAGCTGTGGGTCCCCAGGAACAAGTTTGAAAACCACTGCACTACACCATAAAAAAAGTGCCAGTGCATTTTCCAGACATTTCTTTCAACCCTAAAACACTACATAATGCAATGCATAATTCAAAATACAGTACCATTCAACAGTTTGGATATGACTATAGTAATAATACTGAGTTATAATATTGAGTTTGTATATCTTTTAAAATGTTTTATTCCTGTGATGGCAAAGATGAATTTTTTTAGCAGCCATTTCTGAAATATTCTGTTACTTGAATGTCACATGATCCTTCAAAAATCATTCTAATATGCTGATTTGATGCTCAATAAATATTTCTTATTATTACAAACTTTAGAAATGATTGTGCTGCTTAATATTTTGTGGAAACTGTGATACATTTCTCAGGATTCTCTGATGAACAGAAAGTTCAAAAGCACAACATTTATTTGAAATAGAATAGTTTTAACATTATAAATGTCTTTACTGTCAATTCTATCAATTTAACACATCCTTGATGAATAATAGTATTCAACTTTGATTGAAAAGTAACAAAACATGGTCAGGTCAAAATGTCAAATCAAATTTTTGGTCCTAAATTTTTTATAAATTTTACTGGTAGTCCACTGTATGAAGAATTTTTTGGGTATGTCACAGTTTACTTTATTTTGCTATTCTCACTTACATAAATGAACTATAGTGTCCTGCACCCACTAGTAAAAAATATCAAAAATTATATCTGGTGTCTGATTAATTTTCGGTTTGACTGTATATACGTTAACATTCTTATTTTTTACTATATGAAAATATGTAGCTGACTTTACATCTTAAGAAAGGGAGTCCACAAGGTAACTATCATACAGTATTTGGGGGTCAATGGTTTTTTTTAAAAAAGAGTGAAAACCTGGGTATGTCCAGAATAATTTGTGAAATAGTCCTCCATTTTAAATACATTTGTAAATATCCACAAAGACTAAAGACTTCAATATGAGCAGACATGCTTGTACTGTGCTGTACTATGACGTGAACTTTCAGTGACTCGCCACTAGATGGCAGCAGTAAAACACTAAGATTGAAACGTCTCTTTGATCTTTTTATCTCTGTTGCACATTTGCAAGGGCTTTCAAATGGTAAATTTTACTCACTATTACTATTACGTTCTATACGGTGTATATTTGGATGGGTCAAAAATATTCTTAAGAAGTAGAGCAAATACCTCAGGGATATTCATCATTAATCATTAATATTTCAAAGGGAAAGCCTTGCATAATGGATCATGGTGACGGTAATTGTGCGTGATGTCATGTAAACATTGATTATGACCTCTGAACCTTTGCGGTGTTCACTGCAGGAGATGGAAACGTTTCTTTCCAGTGCAAGCCAGACTGACAGCATTAACCACCACAGGTAACCTGTAAAAGACACTCCACTATATGAAAACATGATCTTTCATTAGTTGAAAATAATAATAATAATAATAAAAAAAAATCAGTCCTGAAATGTGAATGTCTGTCTCCAGGGATGAGAAATGAGCAGTAGGCTGTTGATAGCATGTGTGCGACATGTGTGTGGATGGACAGGCAGCAGTCTGCCCCCATTCAGAGGAGGTGAGTGATTTACAGCTCAACACAGGGGAGATGGATGGGAAAGGGGTGGGTGTCTCGTATAGATGGGGGCAATTACAGGGACGCTGGGGCGTTTATGGCTGATAAGGAACAGCACTGAGTGGGGGTGAGCTCTTTTTCGCCCCTGACAACAGCTTTGTAAAGTGTGATGGATCCTGCTAATCCAGTGTGAATTGTTCTTGTTCTGGAAATTGAAATGGGATGTTCTCATTAACCGGATACACAGATATGTGACGCAACCACTTCTCAATTTAATGCTCCCTTCACTGTTTTCTTTTCCTTTTCAACAAGTCAAACATCATCTAGGCAATCTTGCAACATTGTGAAACTCCACTGTCTTGGCTGATTGGGTGAATTCCTATGAAAATTACCAATCATCTATCAGTGCCTTGTTGGTAATTTTGAGAAGGAATGTGCCTTTGTGGTGACAGCAATGACGTCAGTGCCATGTTGGTTCATATCAGCCATATAAAGTGGAATGAGGTCAATGCATTGGCCTACACTCTTTAATCCTTACAGAATTTATGAAGAACCATTTCCTATTGCATCAGTGACATCTATTAGAATAAAATGTTATGACAAGCTTAATACTAATCAGTCACACGTCAGGTGTTCATCCTGCACCAGTTTAATTTGATTGAGCGTATGCTATTATTGGTAATCAGAATGACTTCAGCACAACAAAACTAGTCTTTCAGTTCAGTTTCTAAGTCTTTTGATAGCTCTTTCTTACAAGAAATGCTATATATATATATACTTTTGTATATGTTTTCAATATTTCTGATAGATAGATAGATAAATAGATAGTTAGTTGCCTTGTGTTAAATGTGTCTTTTTGCTATGTAATCTTGATTTTTATAAACATACAAATAAACGTCAGAATAACTTTTATATTGTTAGTAATTTTGTAAGATGAATATTTACTGGACTGAAGCAACTTAAGTTTACTTGATTATCCATACATCATTTAAAAAAAAAAAATCATGCTAAAATATGCATTTCAAATATGTTACCTCAGGCTTTTGAGGAACATTTATTTGTACATCTTTCAATCATCCTTACACTGTATTATCTGTTTTGTTTCCCATAATAAAAGCCAAAAAACTGATAAAACTAAGCATTTAAGTATCATCTAATAATCTATATATATATATATATATATATACCAACACCAAATCATGACAAACTCAAACAAATTATAAATTTTTACAACAGTGACGACAGAATTTGCATTTACATTTAGTCATTTTGCAGATGATTTTATCCAAACCGACTTACAATTGGGGAATTTGCTTGTAATATTGATTTTCACATTTAAAACATAGCTGACCCAGTTCATCATTAGTTCCCGAAGAGTTTCACTACAAACAGCCTATGATCAAAATAAAAGTGCAACATAATACACAACTGTGACCACACCTGACAAACTCCCATTTGGATGGTATGGTCATGCAAACTCAATTGCCTCGGCATGTTCAAATGATATTTAAATAAAACGTGTCAGAAAACCTCAAATAATGTATTGCCATGTCAAACCACTAAGAACTCAGGTCTAATTTACATGTAGGTTAGGAGATAATATATCCAGATTTACTTCCTCTTATTCAATACACTCCAAATTTCCATTTTTCTTTTTATGTTCTTGACAAATGTTTTCCTACCAATGTGGATGCTCACATACCTGTACTAATTATTAGCTAGTTGCTAATACACATCAAGTACAAAGGTTAGACCTCATATGGCTATACCTTATACCAAGAATCACATCAACAAGTCTTGTAGTGTATAAACTCAAACCCCAAGTGGACTAAATCAGGAGGTTTCAAACTGGGGTCCAGGGCAGAGAGTGCTATTTGGAAAATTTTAAAAAGTCAAAACTGAGTATGCATATACATGTTTCATTTTTATTGCAACTGTCACCTGTAGCTTCCTCACTAGTTGAATGGTGTAACGGAAGAGGACTGGACACAACAGGTTAGTAAAAGCAAAGGTGTTTATTTTTAGCACAGAGAGTTCGGGTGATGAATCCAGGCAGTAAT
>JAFVLL020000087.1:0-14764 GCA_021397915.2 Tor tambroides
AGCTCAAGGCACAGCTGTGCCTTTGTCTCTATGATAATGTGAAGGTATGGGCGATACTGTCAGGCTGATTGGATTAGCACCTATGCATTTGAATGGCACTGTTATGCTGATGAGATCAGGGCTGGGGAAATTCCGTTACCTGGCTGATTCCTGTACTGCATTTGTATGCTTTGTTTAGATTGTCTCCACCTCTATGTATTCCTCCCCCTTGAATGGTATAAACTCTACCGTGCTGAGCTATAGTCAGACTTGGATGACTACAGCGACGCACAGCGAGTCCTCAATAAAGAGTAACTTCTGTTTGAAAGATATCCCAACGTCTCCTGGTCTCTGCTTCGACGAGGAAAAAGTTTCCTACAACACCATCGCTTCGGCGCGAGCACTATCTACGAGACAAGCTTACGCCTTGAAGTGGAACCTGTTCGTCGATTGGTGTTCTTCTCACCGAGAAGACCCCCGGAGATGCCTGATTGGAGTCGTGCTTTCCTTTCTGCAGCAAGGGTTGGAGCGAAGGCTGTCTCCCTCCAGCCTAAAGGTCTGTGTTGCTGCTATTGCTGCCTACCATGATCCTGTAGACAGGAGCTCGGTGGGGAAGCATGACATGATCATCATGTTCCTTAGGGGAGCGAGAAGGTTGAATCCTCCCCGGCCCCCCTCGATACCCTCTTGGGGCCTGTCTCTAGTGCTCAGAGCACTACAGCAGGGCCCATTTGAACCTTTGCGTTCAGTAGAGCTGAAGTTTCTTTCAATGAAAACCCTGCTCCTGCTTGCATTGGCCTCCATCAAGAGGGTAGGGGACCTGCACACATTTTCAGTCGACGAATCGTGCCAAGAGTTTGGGCCAGCCGACTCCCAGATAATCCTGAGGCCCCAGCCTGGCTATGTGCCCAAGGTTCCCACTTCTCTCTTCAGGGACAAGGTGGTGAATCTGCAGGTGCTGCCCTCGGAGGAGGCAGACCCAGCCCTAGCTTTGCTCTGTCCCGTCCGAGCCTTAAGATGTAATGTAGACTGGACACATAGCTTCAGGACCTCAGACCAGCTCTTTGTCTGTTTTGGAGGCCGGCAGAAGGGGAATGCCGTTTCTAAGCAGAGGATGGCCCACTGGATAGTGGATGCCATCAACCTGGCTTATCAGGCACAGAGTGTGCCCTGCCCGTTCAGGTTGCGAGCCCTCTCTACGAGGAGTGTGGCATCCTACTGGCTGCTGGCATGTGGCGCCTCACTGACAGACATCTGTAGAGCTGGGGCTGGGCGACCCCTAACATGTTTGCTAGATTCTATAGCCTTTATGTGGAGCCAGTATCCTCCTGTGTTCTCACCTCAAACAGGTAGAAGCACTGAGAGGCCCCGGCTTTGGATCTGGCTTGCTAAAACCACTCCAGAGAGTCTGTATAGTAGACCCTGTTGAGCTCCTCCGTCCCCTCGGCAGCCAGACATGGTGGAGTGCCCGGGGCCAGGCCCTCATTCGATGAATCCGTGAGAACCGGTAGAAGGCTGGGGTTCCATATATAGTGACCTAAGTGGATCCCATAGCCTAAAGCCTGTGTTTCCCTGGCAGACCTTCTGCCATTTTTTAAGAGGGTTACAATCACCTCCAAATCTTCCATATGCACCTAAACAGTTGTCCATGTGTGTAAGTGCTCCCTAATCTTCCTCAGGAAGGTTGAAGCTTCCGCAACATCCTGGTTCCAAGCAGAACAGGTATATTTCCCAGTGTTATCCAGTCTCAAAGTGTGGGTAGTGCTACGACAAACAGTGACTGGTATTCTTGCTGCGAGCCTCGGCCTATGCTGAAAAGGGGGAGCAGGAGGCTCGCACAGGACACTGGAACGGGTAGCACCCGTATCGCTTTGGTAGTGATCCCAATTCATCAGTGACTCGAAGTGACCGACTGAAAGGGAACGTCTCGGTTACATATGTAACCCTCATTCCCTGAAGGAGGGAACAGAGACGTCATGTTCTGTCACCACGGCTGCAGTACCACCGCTGAGTGGCCGGGTCAACCGGCTCGGCTCCTCAGTGAAAACCTGAGTATGCGATGCACCTGCTGCCTAATTATACTCGCGCTGCGATCAGCGGCAGCTGGATGCAATCATCGCATGCCATTGTGCATTGGCTTGTTTAGTTACACTCGAAGTAGATCGGTCTCTCTAAGCGAGATCCCAATTCGTCGGTCACCGACGTGACGTCTCCGTTCCCTCCTTCAGGGAACGAGGGTTACATATGTAACTGAGACTTTCTCTGCCGTGTGCAAGAAAGAAAGGAGAAAACCCAGTACTGGAATGAACACTGGAGTTATAGGCCAGTTCCACTTGAGGGAGATATTTATCCCATTCACCCCCACTTTCACAAATGTACTTGGCGAGTTGGTCTTTCAAAGTTCGATTCAGTCTTTCGACCATACCATCGCACTGGGCGTGGTAGGGAGAGGTACGGGTTTTCTCAATGCCCAGTTGATTGCACAGATATTTAATCAAATCTGACTCAAACTGTCTACCTTGGTCCGTATGGATCATCTCAGGGACCCCGTGCTGCTTAATGTAATCCTCAAAAATGCACTGTGCTACAGTTGTTGCACGCTGATCTTTCAAAGGGTACAGATTGACAAAACGGGTAAAATAATCCATCACAACTAAAACATATCTATTTCCAAATGAAGTAACAGGTAGCTCAGTGATGTCAGCAGCAATTCTTTGGAATGGTCTTTCTGCATGAATTGACTGTAACGGGGCCCTTTCATGAGGAGTGGTAGAAGCACAGGACTGACAGGATACACATTCAGCACAGAATTTCTGGATATCACGGGACATGTAAGGCCAATAGCATATTTTCCTGGCTCTCAATAAAGTACGCTCAGCACTCAAATGACCACTAAACTTCTCCCCATGAAAACACTAAAGAGCTGTTAGAATGAGTACCTCAGGCAAGACTACTTGGTAACCAGGTGGGCTATGATTTCACACTGTGACACAATATACTCTCTAGGACTGATAATTTGGGGAATTCATGCCAGAGTTTCCTCAGTGTGGCAGGGGAATGTTTCAGTCTGCCTAATGGTTTATAATTCTCTTTCCAGTCCATGACAGTACTAAGACAAAAGTCAGCCTTTTGCTAAACTTGTAAATCAGCCAAATCAAATGACAGTGTCGGACTCATGTCAGGAAGAACTCCACAAACCAGTGGCACTTTAGAAGAAAAGGATACTCTTTTAGCAGTGGTATGACCGGAAATTACACACTGCACTGCTTTTGTTTCAGTCATAGGTAAGCTAGGACGCCGTGACAAGGAATCAGCATTACTATGCTGCTTCCCTTCCCTGTACAGAATGATAAAGTCATACACATCCATTGCAAGTATCCAGCGTGCTTTTCTATTGGTCGGATCATTATCAACTGCTGCCTTTTTTAGATTCAACAACGGTTTATGGTCAGTAACAATCTTGAATGGCGCCCCGACAAGAAAAGTCTGAAATGTCGAACAGACCACACCACAGCCCAAAGTTCACGGTCATACGTTGACCATTTCTTTTCTGACAGAGTAAGAGCATGACTGCCGTAAGAAATTACGCGTTCCTTCCCCTCCTGCATCTGAGCAAGCACTGAACCTACAGTCATGAGAAGCATCAGTGTATAGTAGAAAAGGCAGTATGAATATAGGGTGAGCTACAATGGGAGGACTAGTGAGGGCCTGCTTCAGTGACCTAAAAGCCTCCTCACATTCACTTGACCAACTGAAGACAGCACCTTTCTGGATCAGAGCATGAAGGGGTGCAGCTACTACGGCAAAATTCCTGACAAACCTCCTATAATAGGAGCATAGACCAACAAACGTACTCACCTCTGTGACAGTCCTAGGGGTAGGCCATGACCGTACCTTGTCCAGGTTCTTTCCATCTGGGAGCAGACCCTGGCTGGATACAACATGACCCAAGTAGGACACTTCACTGCGAGCAAAATGACAATTGTTAACCTTCAATTTTAGACCTGCTGAACGAAAACGACCGAAAACCTCCTCAAGATTAAGATGTTCACTGAAAGTCTGACTGAACACCAGCACATCATCAAGGTAAACAAGACATACCTTCCAATGAAGTCCACGAAGCACCAGCTCCATCAGTCGTTGGAAAGTTGGAGGGGCATTCGTAAGACCCATCGGCATAACCTTGAATTGATATAAAACACTGCCTGTATTGAACGTGGTTTTCTCCCTATCATTGGGGTCTGGCTCAACTTGCCACTATCCACTGGACAAATCCATTGTGCTAAACCAATGTTCACCTGCCAAGCTGTCTAAAGCATCTGAGGCTTTTACAGTGAATGCATTAAGCTTTCTGAAATCAATGCAGAATCTATAACTGCCATCTCTCTTCTTCACTAAGATGACAAGAGAAGCCCAGGGACTACAACTTTCCTCAATTACATCATGGGAAAGGAGCTGCTGAACTCGCCTATCTCAGCTCGAATGTGTGGTGATGTTCTGTAAGCCCTGTGCATCCCCAGTACCAGGCGCAGACTGGCCATTCGGACCACCGGGAGAATTCAAGCCGATTTGGCCTGCTGCCGTTCATATATATATATATATATATATATATATAATTTTTATTTTTATTATTATATAATTGCCTGCCAAATGTACAAAAGCGATTATTTCTGAATTAGCCATTTGATAATAAATCTCTAGTAAATCATGTATCGGTTAGTCATGACTGGCAATGCAAAGCTTCAACACGCGCGTGCGCTTCGCGCCTCCGCCAAACCATTTCGATCAGAGTAATCAATGCGAGAGATTTGAAAATGGAGTATAAGTGCCCACGTGGAGCAGAGAAGCAAAACTACTGTTCAGGATTTCAAGTGCAGGTCAGTTTCATCTGTAGTTAAGCAGTTATGTTAAGCAGTCAGGTTAAGCAGTAGCAGCCCATTAATCATCACTCAAACAACAACACAACCTTGTGAAAATTAACAATGGTTTTACTATAAATCCAAAGACAATGGTTGTTAAACCATGGTAACCACAAATTAATTATGTTATATTATCTATGTACTGTTGTACTAATTTTGACATTTAGACAATTTAGAAAGTATAGTTTTGTTAAATCTTGAGTATTAAAGTCATGTGAGAGACAGAGAGATATCAGGGCAAAATAAAGAGACTGAAAAGGAAAATGGAAGTTAAGGTGCAGTTCAGGAGAGAACTTTTAATTATTTTGCATGTCCCCAGCTTAAGGATTTAAACTGTTTTTATGTGATGGCCATACAAAAAATAGGGTCGTCTGTGTTTCAGAATTTGTTGTGGGTGTATGGGATGGCCTGGATGAGTGTGAGATTTCCTGGCCTGAAATTTTGTCCCAGTCCGCCCCCAGTACGGATGGGCTTGACCAAATTGGTACGACCATAGTCATAATCACCTGCGCTGGGGGTTAAAATACACATTTTTTGGTGGGGTTCTCCTGGTACAATTCTCATTCCAGGGGTTAAATATCATATTATTTTGGCGCTTCAACCCACGGACATGAAAAACAACCCACGCCAACTGTGGACTTGGCAACACTGGTCCGCAAACTATGTTTCATATAACTCCTCCCCGAACTTCCCGCTGCCCTGTATCTTGCTCTCTCATTGCCTATAGGTCATCGCCGATGTATTTTTCAGTCAGAACTCATTTCACACAGCAGGATTTTGAATCGCCGACAGGTCCAGATATTTAGCATGCCAAATATTTCATGGGCATCAGCGATTCTCTCAGATCACGTCTACATAATTCACACTATGGGACTGTCACTTGCGTGAACAAGCACCGATTTGGCTCCAATTTTGGGCATTTGTCGGCGATTTCACAAAACCTGTCAGCGAGTAAAAATCGGGCCTGAAATCGTGCAGTGTGAACTCGACATAAAGTTGTAGACAAATTTGATGACAGGCCGGTCTTTTGACTGAGAGGGGGAAGAGGTGCAAGTCTGAGAACTTCTCGTGCCCATTCCCACTTACAAGCAATGGCTAGAGCTTCCTCTAGGCTAGTAGCACCATGTTCATGAAATTTTGATTGGAGAACAGGGTCAAGAATAGCCACAAACTGTCTAAATCTTTTCATGGCAATGGTCGGACTCACCATAATTTGGAAATGCCTCCAAAACCAGTCTTGTGATCTCAGCTGCAAATACTTCCAAAGGTTCAGCACAGGCCTTAACTGCAAGCTCTAAATGGGCTTTCCATAAAGAAAAACGGTCTTCTTTATCCACATCGTGTCCATGGAAACACGGTGGAAGATCGACTTTAAAGTGCAGCAATCTTGTAGCGCGATTTGCAGAAGTCGCGTGCTCTCTGCGTTCCGCTGTAGATGCAGATTCATCATCATCACTCTCATTAGGGGACGAAGCACATGTGGGAAGCACACGTGAATCGGTAGACATTTTCACTGCGTAGTTGCTGTTTAACTTGTAACGAAAAACGAGTGGTAAAGTCATCCACTTTAATTAAACTGACAACTGGTCACTGTACACTCACCAGCACGCTTCATGGTGCATTAAAAAATGCGGCGTCTTAGTTGAATGCTCTAGCCAAGAAACTTCCAGAAACTCTTGAACTTTAGCACCACTGCCGCCAGTCTGTAACCCTTCATTTCTGCTGCGAACACTCCAGTCTCTCCACATGGATAAAATAAATAAAATACGGGTTACCAGGGTGATAATTCACATTTCTTCTTGTAATTAGAAGCATCGGCATCACAGCATGAACAGCCAAAAATCACTCATTTCAACTTCTCACTCCTTTTTTCCCCCAGCGCGCTAAAGGGGCAGGGGTACCAAAATATTTTTCTAACTAACATATGTATAACTTTGTATAATACATGAAAATACATGAAAAAATCTTTCTAAACAGATTCATTAACATTTTTTTTTTTTTTTATAAACCATGAATTGACAAAAACTGAAATAAAATAATGAATTCAACATAGTTACAATTATGTGCTTTATTCAATGTTAAAAGTGTCTAATGTGAGTTCGAATGTTATTTTGTGTGACCTTTATAGCCATACTGAAAGCAACAAAAGATATTTTACCTCAGATCGTGAAAATAAAGCAAACTTGTACATTAAAATTGTTAACTCAGTGTGAATGAACGTGTAGTCCATAACAAAGATGGTAGCAGACAGTCACTCACTCACTGAAAATTGTTCAGTCCATTCACATTTGAATAGTCTATTTTCCGTGTGCACTTTTCTTCACACTCGCCATGTTTTTGCTGTCACATCGTGTCGTGTCGCGCCTCTCCGCATCCAGTATAGACAGCATCACTGATTATAATGGGTTCTATTGTATTTTGTCACGTCGCGCCACATTGCTTGCATCTGGTGTAGACACGGTGTCAGACTAACAACACGACAATACAACACAACCAAATCACTCAAATATCACAGCCAATCAAAAGTTTGTGTGGGCGGTCTCTCTCTGGAAGCGCACTGCACTTGCAAAAAAAATGGCTAAGTTTATAATCTAATTCATAAATATTTTTAATAAATATTATAATACTTTTGCTAACATTTTTCCGATCAGCTTCACTAGATATGAACACCTACACATCAGAAATAACACATTAAACAACTTTTTGCTGACTTTTGTACATTCAGATTTTTTACTGGACATCCTAGTCAGAGGAGCTGCGATCCTGTGCAAGCACTCCAAGAGATGAAAATGAGGGAAGCGTACTGGTGCGCTTGTGAAATTTCGAAAACCCGGGTTCAGGTGAATCTCTGCTCCCTAGCAAATAAAATGGATAAACTACTTCTCACCCGCACAAACAAGGACTGTTCAAACTCTGCTGCTGATTGCTTCACTGAAACCTGGCTGAAAGGAGCCATCCTAGACAGTGTGCTACATCTAACGTGCTTCCAGCTGTTCAGAGCAGATCGTGTCACTGAGATGAGAGGCGGTGGATTATGTATTTATTAGGGCTGTCAAACGATTAATCGCGATTAATCGCATCCAAAATAAAAGTTTTTGTTTACACAATATATGTGTGTCTTCTGTATATATTTATTTTGTATATATAAAGACACACGCATACAGTATATATTTTGAAAATATTTACATGTATTTAAAAGTTTATATTTATATTCATATAATTTATGTTATATAAAAATATATTTAATATATAAATATAACATGTTTTTCTTAAATATATACATGCATGTGTTTGTATTTATATATACATAATAAATATACACAGTATACACACATATATTATGTAAACAAAAACTTTTATTTGGGATGCGATTAATCGCGATTAATTTTTTGACAGCACTAGTATTTATATCAACAAAGGCTGGAGTACGGATGTGACAGTGTTAAAGAAGCTGTGCTGCCTTAACTTGTAAGCTCTCCTCATTAACTGCAAGACTTTCTATTCGCCGCAGGAGTTTTCCTCATTTATTCTGGTGAGTGCACACATTCCTCCTGGCATGTGTGTGAGTGTGGCGCTAGAACTGCTGGCTGATCAAATCACACACACGGAGTAACGTTACTCGGACTCTTTAATTATCTAAAGATAACTGTGATTTTAATGAAGTGAATTTCACCCCTGAACTGCCTAAATAAAGACAGCACTTCAAATGCCCCACCAGAGACAGTAACATACTAGACCATTGCTACACTGCTTTAAAGGATGCATACCACTCTGTCCCCTGAGCGGCTTTGGGACTCTCTGATCACAGTTTGATCTTCTACTAGCCTACAAGAAGAAACTTAAATCTGCTAAGCCTGTGGTAAGAACTGTAAAGAGTGGGATTCACACGTCTACTTTGACTGCACTGATTGGAGTGTTTTTGAGGCTGCAGCCACTGATCTGGATGAGCTCAGTGACACTGTGACATCCTACATCAGTTTCTGTGAGGACATGTGTGTTCCCAACAGGACTTATTTCACATTTAACAACAACAAACCTTGGTTCAGTGTAAAACTCAAATGGCTTCACCAGGCCAAAGAGGATGCCTTCAAGAGTGAGGACAAAGCCTTGTACAAACAGGCCAAATACAAACTAAATAGGGAGATAAGAGCAGCTAAGGGAAGATACTCTGAAAAGCTGAAAAAAACAGTTTTCTATCAATAATTCTGCATCAGTGTGGAAGGGCCTGAAAGCCAACACTAGCTATAAGACCCCATCTCCCAGCACTAGTGTTGTCATGGTACCAAAATTTCTGTATTCGGTACCGATACCAGTGAAAATCCACGGTTCTCGGTACCAATTTCGGTACCAAAGCAAAACGCAAAAACATGCTAATTAAAAAACACACTATTTTTTATTAATAAAGTCAAACAAAAATAAAATGTACAAAAATCAATGCCATTCTTTATACTTATTTAAAATTGTGTTTCAAGTTTTTCCACAAGTAATAAAAGTATGAAAAACAGTAAACAAGTTTCACCCAAATTTAATTTGTCTTTTAATTAATGAAATTTAAACACATTTTATTTTTTGGTAAATAAAGGGGATTTACTATTAAAATTAAATCATGGAAGAAATATTGTGTGATAATTTCTTTAAAATTAAGTTTTATTAATTTATTAAACAGTAGTAGTAGTGTCTAGTGCTGTCAAAAAATTAATCGCGATTAATCGCATCCCAAATAAAAGTTTTTGTTTACATAATATATGTGTGTATACTGTGTATATTTATTATGTATATATAAATACAAACACATGCATGTATATATTTAAGAAAAACATGTTATATTTATATATTAAATATATTTTTATATAATATAAATTATATGAATATAAATATAAACTTTTAAATACATGTAAATATTTTCAAAATATATACTGTATGCGTGTGTCTTTATATATACAAAATAAATATATACAGAAGACACACATATATTGTGTAAACAAAAACTTTTATTTTGGATGCGATTAATCGCGATTAATCGTTTGACAGCCCTAGTAGTGTCACATACATTGTACTAAATAATAGTAATATATTTCTGGCACAATGTCTAAACCGAACTTTTATTTTGACGGGTTGCCGTGAATACCTTTAAATTTCTGTGTATATGACATGACGCTGGTTTCACTCAAATGAAATGGTAAAATGCTCGTGAAGTGACTCTCAGAGCAGTTCTGGAGATGTTATGTATTTATGAAATTTATGTTGTTTATGAAATCACCGCGAGCGCTTCAGTGTATGTAGTAAATAAAACCGCGTCTCTGCCATTCATTCATTCATTCACACAGAGACTCGCAGAACAGGCAGGATTCATATTTGAATCGACTTTTGCGGCTTAATATTCACAGTTACTAGTGTAATGACCTACTTTTGGTTAATTCATCCAAACTTTGACAAATTCCATGACATTCTGTGTTAAACTGTAAATTCCGTTTTTATAACTGGATTCCACAATTCCATCTGCATTTTCTCCACCGCGGAAATCACAGGGCCCTACACATCAAGAACCGGGTTGACCGGGTACTCGGTACCACCGGTACTTAAAAAAACCTGGTACCGTGACGTTTTCATTTTTTAGTACCGACTTGGTCCCGAAGTACCGGGTCTTTTGACACCACTACCCAGCACTGTTGAGAATCAACTTTTAGCCAGTGATTTGAATGAGCTTTATTGCAGGTTTGAAAAGCCTGGTCTCACACCCCACACCCACTCTGACGGTCTCACCACACAGCCTTTGACACCCTCCCATCCCTCTTCCCCACTGCTTCTCAGCCTACACTTAAGATATGTGAGAAAGATGTACACAAACTGTTCAAGAAACAGAAGATAAAGAAAGCCAAAGGCCCAGACGGTATCTCTCCAGCCTGCTTCAAAGCCTGTGCTGTCCAGCTGTCATTCATATTCACACTGATCTTCAACACTGTGGAGCTGTCACTGGAGCTGTGTGAAGCCTCCTCCTGCTTCAAACACTCCACCATCATCCCTGTATCCAAAACAAACAAACAAACAAAAAAAAAAAAATCACAAGATTAAATGAGTACAGACCTGTTGTTTTAATGAATGTGGTCATGAAGTCATTTGAGAGGCTTGCGTTGGCCTACCTGAAGGACATCACTGGACCCTTGCTGGACCCTCTTCAGTTTGCTTATCGAGCAAACAGGTCTGTGGGTGATGCATTCAATATGGGATTGCACTACATCCTGCAACATCTGGACAAAACCATGGATTTATGCAGGGAACCTGTTTGTGGACTTCAGCTCTGCTTTCAACATCATCATCACAGATACCCTCCTGAATAAACTGACACAGCTCTCTGTACCCACCTCCATCTGTCAATAGATCACCAGCTTCCTAACAGACAGGCAGCAACTATTGAGACTGGGAAAACTTACATCTAGGACCCTCACCATCAGCACTGGTGCTCCCACACAAATGACTACATCTCTAAAGACCCCTCTGTCAAGCTCCTGAAGTTTACAGATGACACTACAGTTACCGGCCTCATCCAGGATGGTAATGAGTCTGCTTACAGACAAGAAGTTGAGCCAGCTGCTCAACCTCTTGTCTGCTTACAGACAAGAGGTTGAGCAGCTGGCTGCCTAGTGTGGTCACAACAATCTGAAAAAGCTCAAAACTGTGGAGATGATAGTGGACTTCGGGAGAATCCCCCTTGCACTCCTTCTACTCATCATTATGAACAGCACTGTGGCTGACAGGACCTACAGGTGCCTCTCAAAAAATTTGAATATCATGAAAAAGTTTTTTTTTTCAAAAAAACATTTCAAAAAGTGAAACTTTCATATATTCTAGATTAATTACATGTAAAGTAAAACATTTCAAAAGTGTTTTGTTTTAATTTTGATGAATAGAGCTTATAGCTCATGAAAGTCAAAAATCCAGTATCTCAAAATATTAGAATATTTCCTAAGATCAATAATAATAAAAAAAAGATTCCCAAAACAGAAAAGTTCAAGTTCTTTAAAGTATGTTTATTTAAGCACTCAAAACTTGGTCGGGGCCACTTTAGCACAAAAATTACAGCATCAGTGAGGTGAGGCATGGAAGCGATCAGCCTGTGGCACTGCTGAGGCACTATTGAGCCTTCAGCTCATCTGTATTGTAGGATTGACTGTTTCTCATCTTTCTCTTGAAAATATCCCATAGTTTCCATATGGGGTTCAGGTCAGGCAAGTTGGCTGGCCAGTCAAGCACTGGAAAAGGAAATCAGCATCTCCATTAAGCTTGTCAGCAGATGGAAGCATAAAGTGCTCCAAAATCTCATGGTAGATGGCTGCATTGACTCTGAACTTGATAAAACACAATGGACCAACATCAGCAGACGTCACAGCACCCCAAATCATCACTGACTTCAGAAACTTCACACTGTACTTCAAGCAGCTTGGATTCTGTGCCTCACCAGTCTTCCTCCAGACTCCAGAGCTTGATTTCCAAATGAAATGCAAAATTTACTTTTATCTGAAAAGAGGACTTTGGACCACTGAGCAACAGTCCAGTTCTTTTTCTCCTTAGCCCAGGTAAGATACTTCTGACGTTGTTCATGTTTCAGAAGTGGCTTGGTAGCCCTTTTCCTGAAGACGTCTGATCATGTTGACTCTTGATTCACTGACTCCAGCTTCAGTCCACTCCTTGTGAAGCTCTCACAAGTGTTTGAATCAGCTTTGCTTGACAGTATTCTCAAGCTTGCGGTCATCCCTGTTCCTTGTGCACCTTTTCCTACCCAATTTCTTCCTTCCAGTCAACTTTGCATTTAATATGCTTTGATACAGCACTCTGTGAACAGCCACATTTCAGTAATGACCTTCTGTGACTTACCCTCTTTGTGGAGGGTGTCAATGATTGTCTTCTGGACCACTGCCAAGTCACCAGTCTTCCCCATTATTTGTGGTTTCAATGAACAAGAGATACCTGGAATTTATACTTTAGGGATGGTCATTTAATGAAACTCAAATATAAATATTCTAATATTTTGACATACTGGATTTTTTACTTTAATTAGCTGTAAGCTTTAATCATCAAAATTAAAACAAAAAACGTTTGAAATGTTTTACTTTACATGTAATGAATCTGTAATGATCTGTTATGAATCTGTAATGAATCTAGAATATATGAAAGTTTCACTTTTTGAAATAAGTTTTAAAAACATGTTTTTCAAGATATTCTAATTCTTTTAGATGCACCTGTAGTTTTCAAACTTCTCCTAGGCTGTTTGTCAGATCTTTGGCAAACTTAGCACATGTCAGCTCTGCACTGCAGTCACCTGGATCCAGTCCGTATCCAGTCCAGATGGTGGATCAACACCTAGAGACGACTTCTACAGTCCTGAATGTCAGCAGAGACCATGTCATCTAGATGCGCTCCAGAGACAGATCCCCTGCGAAGACCGCATCAACTAGATGGCCATCGGGACAAGACCTCTGCACAATCTGATCTGTGTTGCAGCCTGGAACTAAACCATGCCACGATGATTGCACAGACACTATAGGAAGACAGCTGAAATAAATGATGGCATCACTGAATCATCAATGAATTTATTTAACTGGAAAAATGACTCGTTATTGTCCTCTTACATTATTGACAAACTATTTTCCTGTTTGACACTGTAAAGCTGCTTTGACACAATCTGTATTGTATGAAGCACTTTATAAATAAAGGTGACTTGACTTGACAATGCTGGCAAAAATTTATCAAAAGAATTTTGATCCATTAATCTAGCAGATTTGATCTGACATATTTGCTCATTATGACTAATATGCTTATTTATTGTGTGTACAAAGTCTAAACTTCTAATGACGTTATCTCTATTGAGAACAAGTAATTCTGAGGAAATATGCTTAGTATCATGAATTTTTTGATGTACTGGGGGCTAAAAGTACATTCTAAATGATGAAGACTTTAACAATGAAGGGTTTAATACTAATTATGACCACTAAAGGACAATAAATCTTTTTAAGCCTAATCTTTTTTTTGTATCAATTTCCATCATTTTGAAATGTTGAATTACTTATACAACAAAGAGATACATAGAGCCAGTTCATTTGTGCACTGACAATATAGTTCTGTATATAGTTTACAAGAAATCTGTGAAATGCTTATAGATCATTAAAAGTTGTTAAATTTATGAATGTATAAATTTTATATACCCCATTAATATTGAAATATATTTGTCAAGTTCAGACGTGATTAAATATATTCCTGTCAACTCTCTGAGGGATAGGTATGATAATGGATATGACCATGTTAACGTATTTGGTCTTGACAGAATAGAACTGTTACACTGCTGCTGATTACTGCTGCTTTAGAGCAAGGACAGAGACTTGCTACTGCCAATACATCCACAGAAAATGAACATACATGAAATTACCCATAGCAGATCTATATAGGTGAAGCTGGGGAAGGTGGAGTGTTTCGGTAATGTTAATGTATTGGTCTTGGTGAAAAATATCTGCTATGTTGCTGTTGCAGAGCAAGTACAAAGACAAGCTGCTATGAACATGTAAGACATGATGCTTCTTCTGCACATATAACATACATGAAATTACCCCCCCAACAAAGCAGTTGATACAAAAAATGGTCATAACATGCTAATATTGCATGATGCTGAGTGTAAGAAAATAAGCTGCTGCATCAGAACACATGGGATGACAATAAACTGGATAGGGCAATACAGCCCCCCAAACAAACAGATCTACCACCAAGACATGAAAGCATGAAGGCATCATATGTACTGCTACTGCTCCAAAGAGTAATGAGAACCACATGTTTTCCTATGTGTGAATTTCTAGGGGGGACACAAATTTCTAAGGGGG
>JAFVLL020000090.1:0-13645 GCA_021397915.2 Tor tambroides
GCAAATCAGCATATTAAAATGATTTCTGAAGGATCATGTGACACTGAAGACTGGAGTAATGATGCTGAAAATTCAGCTTTGCATCACAGGAATAATACATTTTTTATATAAAAATAGAAAACCGTTACTTTGAATGGTAATAATTCAGAATATTACTGTTTTACTGTGTTTTTGATCAAATAAATGTAGCCTTGGTGAGCATATCTTAAAAAAGCTTACTGACTCCAAACTTTTATATACATTTTATATAACAAGAAACACTTTAACACCTCTGTTCTTTTACCTTAATGGCAACTTCTAGCTGTTCAGCCATTTGCTCTATTCCAAAGAATCGAGCTTCTTCCAGTACTCCTATAAAACATAAAAAAAGTGTCTTTATCATATTAATAATGCTGTCACTTTATAAAAAAAGTGTGTTGTGTTGCAGTGATTTACAGTACCAAGGTTAAAATTATTGCATTAATCCACACCCCCAGGCTTGAATGTATAACATCTAATATTTAATTTATATCTAATAAGCTACATGGGAACTATCATTCAGATGTCACTCACCAAGTAAGTTTATTCCTTCGTTGAGAATGATCTGGCCGTGCCTCAGGTAATTCAGGATGGGCTCAAAGTACTCTGGGCTGCGATCAATGAGGTAAGCCCCTCGTTCATCCTGCTTATTACCCCATACATCTGCAGATCAAGAAAGAACTCTGAACTGTGCTACAACCTGATGAACTAGCAAAACAAACAATGCCTAAATCAGTCAGTGCGTGAACATGAACTATAATCTTACCCTTCTCTCGAAACATGTGTGCCAGCATGCTGTCAGGCTCCTTACTCACAAGAGTACTCCTTAAACAAGAGGAAACAGAGAGATCAGACTTCATTAACGACATCTCAAGGACAGACCACTAAGCATCTGCGGACTAGTATTATTTTAGCATTATTTATACACCACTACTAGTTAAACTGCCCACTGTTCTTCAGAAATATCTTATTTAGGTCAGTACTAAATAAACAATAACTTGCATTTTGTATGATCCCTCTTATTTTGGTAAAATAATTAACATTTAGCAGATTCTGCAAGGTGTATGTAAATTTTTGACTTCAACTGTATATACACACATATTATATTATGTTCTATATAATTTTTTTTAGATATATATTAATGTGCCAAACTTGATTAGCAAATGATAAACTTGAGTTTATCAAAATAGCTGTTCACAATTTTGCAGATTTTACTATGGTTGAGACTTTTTCTTCATCACAGCCTTTTAAGTCTTTTGCTTTATTTCCTCTCATATTTTTACTTTCAAAAATATCTATTAACAGTAGTTATAATAATAGATTAGAGCTAGATTAATAAATTAGAAACTTCAATGGATTATAAACCAGTAAGACAGCGAACCCATGGTGCATGTTTACCTAGTGGTTGTGAAAAGCCGCCCACCAATATTCAGCGTCAGCCAATCAGTGTGCGATCCTGAGATGTCATCCGAAGTTTTCCCATCACTCTGAGGGTCTAAAACACAAACACACTTTTACACACTGACCTGTAAGTACACTTTCAGTTTCAATGTATAATGAAAATACATTTTTGTACTTTCATGAAAAGCGACTTGTTATTTGTTTGTGTTCCCTGGGAATCTCATGACCCTGACATAAAGTGGAAAACAAAATGATGTTGACTCACCAATGAAAGCATCTCCTTCTGACACGTACAGCACATCATCATCTCTGTGGAATATATACACAATAACCAGTCAGTTCATCCAGCATATTATCTCTCATTTGCCTATCCCACTCAAGAATTAATTACAAGGCTCACTGTAATCACTGAACTCAAAGCAGGTCAAACCGAGAATAGCACTGTTTATTTTTCAATAATGTTCCCACCATTATCTTTCTTAAATGATCAATAGCTGAAAAATGCCAATGCAACACACCTGATGAGGGCAATGTCATCTATGAGACCACCTTTCCCATTATATAGGTTACAAGCCCTGATTCCCAATTTATTGCTGGCGACTGTCAAGAGATCAGACAGAGTCCCATAAACAGCTACAACCTGCAAAATAAACAAATACATGATGAACACATGATGAAGTAATTAAAACTAATGTTTGCAATAATTACAATACTTTTTATTATTATAATAATTATTGCAAGCTGTCCCAATGGATAACGTAAAGCGAATAAAGCAATTAATATTTGTCACTATTATTGAATATTTTAATAAATAGTATTTAATAATGATAATTTCATTCTTTTTCTTTAACATATGCATACATCAGAATAAAAATATATGATGTAAATAATTTACTAAATGTTGCTGTTGGTAACGTCAGTACAATACAAAAAAACGCAATTGCGAGGTATAATAAACAATAATGTTAAAATAACAGAAAAACGAGCTCTTATGTGGCCTTACCCATATCATCAGGAGTAAAATGATAACATAAATGTGTATAGTTCCACGCTATCTAATAGTTTTCTGTATCTTTACTGAATAAAGTGAGATACTGTAATGGAAAGGTTTCATGCATTAACAGGACCTCACTGTCCCCTCAACACTTACTGGAGTTGGGCAGGCTAAACGTGCACTGCGTGTGTTAACTCACCTTGCCATTTTTGGAGGTTCCGTTGACAAAAAGCGTCACCCTTCGCATGCTTTGTTTACACTAATTAAACGTATTAACTGTACAAATATTAATAAATTAATATCTCGCTAACTTATCTATGTATTAAACTAATACCTACGTAAAGGGAGTACGAAGAACCAACCTAGCTACATTGTACCAAGATGACGAAGCAGCTGTCCAATCAAAACGCGAATACTGTTGCCGACCTCGACGACTGACCAATCACAGGACGCGTTTCATAGACTGGGCCCGCGGTTTGGACCAATCGGACACAATTGTGGTGTTGGACTCTAATGAAAAACTTGCCTGGTGAGAATGGAATTTTGACGCAAGGGAAATGATTACCTCAGTGACTGTGGGCTGCTGTAGTCAAACTACTCATTCATTACAGGACTGCGGGTTCAACTGTGGAAGTCAAGCCGAAGTAGAAAAACAAATCACAGATCTCTAAATCCTGTAATTTATATAATTTAAAGTCTCTAAAAAAATGTTACTTTTGTGCAAACGGATTAAAAAAATTTAACTGCATTCGATGGCTTCAAATTATTTATGCATATTGAGCCTTTTTGTACACTAGAGGGCAGAGTAAACATATTTTTGGGTAAAAAACAAAACTCTTGAACACTCGAACACT
This sequence comes from Tor tambroides, assembly GCA_021397915.2. Taxonomy (NCBI): domain Eukaryota; kingdom Metazoa; phylum Chordata; class Actinopteri; order Cypriniformes; family Cyprinidae; genus Tor; species Tor tambroides. The sequence continues at coordinate 3,268 of JAFVLL020000090.1, forward strand.
GGAAACAAAACAACTCAAGGAACACTCCACTATTTTTGAAAATAGGCCTATTTTCCAACTCTCCGAGAGTTAAAGAGTTGAGTTTTAGCGTTTTTGAATCCATTCAGCCGATCTCCGGGTCTGGCGGTAGCACTTTTAGCTGCAGCTTAGCATAGATCATTGAATCAGATTAGACCGTTAGCATCACGCTCAAAAATGACCAAAGAGTTATGATATTTTTCCTATTTAAAGCTTGACTCTTCTGTAGTTACATCGTGTACCAAGACTGACGGAAAATGAAAAGTTGCGATTTTCTAGGTCGATATGGATAGGAACTATACTCTCATTCCGGCGTAATAATCAAGGAACTCTGCTGCTGTACCATGAGTGCATCAGGCGCAGTGATATTACGCAGCGCCTGAAAGTAGTCCCCAGCTAGGTAACTTCCAACGTGACCTAAGTTTGTGTAGTTGCAGAGTTGCAGCCAGCAAATTGGTTAGTGGCTGGATTTACCTGTGTGCGATTAGCCATGGTTATGTGCGTTGTAAAGAGCTGTGATAATAAGTCGAAGGTGTACTCTACCATCATGTTTCATAGAATTCCAACGAAAAACAAGAAACGAAAGAATCAGTGGCTGGCTGTTCTGAACATAGATCTCAAAACACCGGTAGAATCAATCAAGAAATGGCGCGTTTGCTCAGAGCATTTTGGACCAGATGACTATTTGGAAAAGATGGACAGTGTTACGCGTACCACGGTACGGCGTCTAAAGGATACAGCCATCCCAACAATCTTCAGAGTACAGACAGGACCAAGTGGATCATTACCTGTGGCTGTAAGTGTAACATTATTATTTTTAGTTAGCTTGAACAACCAGATTGAAAAAGCACTACTGTTGTTGTTAGCTAAGTTACCTGTGAAACGCAATCACTGAGGGCTTACACAGTATATTAGTTCTGGTGAGGTAGTGCACCGTTTGATTAAAAGAAACTTGTGGAATTGTCGGTACTGTTTATCTACAGTTTCTGTGGTACAAAATACAGCCTTATCACCAAACCTGATCCTATTTCCAGAGTAACAAATTAGCACTACTCAAGACTGTAGGCCTACTATGCTACATTGGGGGGAGGGGCACTTGAAACTTTGAAATTGCTCTGTCCCTGGTTTCACAATCAGGCTTGCAAGCAACCTTTTCCCAAAATGTAATTGTATGTAATATCATATTACCTATGCTGTTGAAAGAAAAGGGTGTTGGAACAGTTTTATTAGCTTGCACCTCAAAGGTATTACCTCCATGGAATAACCTTTTTCTGTCAATTATCAATCAGGGTGAGCTTGGTGACGTACAGCAGGATGTACCTGAACATGAGGATTTCTTCAGCCTTTTTGCCAGTGTACCACAGTCAACCCCTCAGATATCCAGACCTGCAAAAGAACTTCCAGCGGAGTTCAAAGTACCGTTTCCATTGCAGCTGACCAGTCCTGCACAGACAGTGACCTGCACAAAGCCATTTGCTGCCCTGGCACCCACATGGACGCAATTGGTAGGCCAATGAATCTTTCCTCATGTTCTAGTTTTGTGTACTGTGTTATGAATGAAAGTCCTAAAATTATTTGAAATCTCTATAATTTATACAGGGTTCCTACAGGGTTTGGAAAAAAGTATTGAATTTGATTTAAGTATTTTCCAGGTCTGGAAAAGTATGGAAAAAAAAGAAAGCAGAGTATGGAAAAGTATTTGTGTTACTTTGCAGACTTTGCCCATATTTAGTTTTTTTTATAATAGAAAACTAAGAATTTATTGAAAATAAATTTATTGTACGAGAAGTCAGTCAAAATATGACTGAATGAATTCATGGTGCACTTTTTCATTATGCAAAATTGCAGGTTATAAGCATTTTGGGTTTCTTCTCACAATATTCTTAGCACAGTATTACATAGCCTTAAGTACCTTATATATATATATATATATATATATGTATATACACAGACTTTTATATGTGCACGAGAAACTTAGCATATAGGGCGATGCACATTGAGCCACCTATTGAGCCATCAGCCCATTTCATGGTGTGGTTTCTTGGCCTCCACAGAGTATGCGTTAAAGAGACCTTAAGGCTTTGAAATATGGCATACTGCCCTGACGAAAACCAAAATTTAAACACTTTTTTTTTTTTTTTTTTTTTTTTTTTTTCTTCTACAGTACCTGTCTTTTTATAGACCCTTGAAATTGGCAAATTTTATGCCATCAGCTCATTTCGTGTCATGGTTTGTGTGCCACCACAGAGGTTGTGTTAAATTGGGCGTTAGGCCTTGATATTAGATGTACTACCATAAGAGAAGCAAAATTTTGAGCAAATAGATATGTTAATTCATGTGCATCCATTCTCTCGTTTTATTCATAGTAAAATGGCAGTGATGCACAAAGGAAGTACGTTATATAAAACTAGAAATTGTAATGCGTAAGCATGCTAAAATTCCCATCCGCATGTGAATAGTTTCTCAAGGGCACAAAAAAGTTTCTTGTGTACGTGTTTTTTAGGGGCTCTGTATGCTGTCACTTCAAGAAAATCAATGAATAAAAACCCTGAGAAAATAAAAATATTTACAGATGACTGTACTATATACCAAATATAAAGCTGAAAATAATCCTCTGTGAACCATTTATCTTAAATATGGTCTGAAAATCTACTGAGAGGTTTGGAAATTTGATTCTGGTAAAGTATGGAATTTTGAAATGGAAACGTGTAGGAACCCTGTTTATAGGACACTGCATCTTCGTCCAGTGTCATGGCTGTGTGCAGTCCAAGGAAAAGTTTAATCTTTGATGTGAGTGGCCAAGTTATATGTCTGCTATCTATAATTCGTAAGTTATGAAATTATTAGTTGTTTTTCATCATTCTGCTGACACTTATCTATAGCATTATCAAATGCAATCATAGAACAGTCAGATAATTGTTTATTCAAATCATTTTTATGTGAGATGACCAAAACTGGCATGCAAATTTGAGAAGAGAAACTAAATATTTCAATGTTGAATTGTCAATAACAGGAAACACACACATCATCTGTAATGGACATCAGTTCAACATCAGCCTTGGACATCAGCATGTGTTCAGAGCCTGCTGCTGATACCAGTTTTGCTCCATTCACAAGCCCCTCCACCTCGACCACAGGGAGCACTTCAAGCAGCTCTGAACATCCCAGAGGATGGAAGGAGAGAAAGTGGATTGTGAATGAGTCGAAACTCATGGAGCTCTTCCAGAAATGCTCCACTTGTGGAGCTCTGATATCCAAGGCAGACCAGACCATAAAAACAATTGGTAGCAGAATCACCGTGAGCTGGAAGTGCAACAACGGACATACTGGACATTGGGAATCATGTCCAAACACACATGGAATGCCCGAAAACAACCTACTAGCAGCGGCTGCCACACTCTTCACTGGTGCAACATTTACAGACATCGCTGACTGGGCTGGGCTCTTGAACTTGCAGCTGCCCCAAAAAACAACATACAACAAGATACAGGCAAGCTACCTCATTCCGGTGATTGAAGCAGCATACAAGAAGCAGGAAGACATCATAAAAGCGCGACTAATCTCCCAGACTCAGGATGGTGAGGGAGTGCAGCTCTGCGGAGATGGGAGGAGTGACAGCCCAGGCCATTCATGCAAATATACAACCTATTCCTTCATGGATGACTCCTCCAATCAGGTAGCTGTTTTTGATCTGGTTCAGGTAAACAAATGGACACAACACTAAAATCAATTTACTAACAAGTTTTGTCTAAAATGTCATAATCTGTAAACTTGTTCCCTCTAGGCGTCCCAGGCCACGAGTTCCATAGCAATGGAACCAATGGGGTTCAGGAAAGGGCTGGAGAAGCTCTTGGATGAAGGCATTGACATCAAAGTGGTCACAACGGATAGACATCCATCCATCAGAAAATTGATGAGAGAGGAGTATCCTAACATCATACACCAGTTTGATCCATGGCATGTGGCAAAAGGTTAGTCTATTGGGCAGTAGAGCACAACCTGTTGATACTTATTGTGGGAATTGATAGGATTTTAACCCCTAACGGTTAGGAAACGAGCGTTTTGTGTGAAGTTGTCTTACATTATAAAAATGTACCCTTGTAATTCAGGAATGAAGATGAAGCTGGTTTCTGCATCCAGTCAGAGGAATTGCAAAGAACTTGCCCCTTGGGTGAAGAGTGTGAGCAACCACATGTGGTGGAGCTGGTTCTCATCCAAGGGAGATGCAATGGTACACAAGCATATACACACACACAACTCCTCACAAAATGAAAGTCTAATTGATTGCTCATATGCATGCTGTATAGAGGTGTAATGCATAGTGACATTGCTGGTTATCACAAATCTTGCACAATAACTTAATGGCATGCAAAAACTGCAATGATTTCCAGATACTTTAGAATGAATGTTAGTACTAAACCAATTTTCTGCCTGGGCTCTTATGTTATTGTCAGGAATTGCTCAGACGATGGAAATCAATACTCCATCATATCTCAGGTGTTCATCGCTGGGAGGAAAATGGCATGGAGTACAATTGCTACCATAAAGAGCTGACAAGAGACCAGCAAAGGATGAAGAAATGGTTGTCCGTGGACTCCCCTGCCTACAAAGCCCTGGTTGAAATAGTGATGGATGCACATCTACTGAAAGACCTGGAGCAAATGACGCTGTTCAAACACACAGGTATGTTTCTGAAAAAGTTTGATGTGCAGGTAGTGTAATGGCCAACTAAATTATCATTTCAGTGGGAAGTGTCTGTGAAAGTGATTTACAATGTATGGGAATGGTCCTTTTGAATGGCTTCAAAAGACAAATATTGGATTGACCCCTAGTCCTAACACAATGACAGTCCTGCACAGATCATGCACACAAATTTTCATACAGGTTATTGTTTCAGTTCTCTCATTTTTTTCCTGTTTTACCAGGACAACTCGAGGTCTTTCATAATGCCCTGCTGAAATACTGTCCAAAGCATATACACTTTGAATATGCAGCGATGCAGGCACGCACAATGTTGGCCGTTATGGACCACAACGAAAACCACACCACACAGCGAGAACAGGCAACAACAGCAACTGGTAAGACCTAAAAATATTCCAAAATGCAACGCTCTCCTATTACCATACTGTTTCTTACCTGACATGTTTGAGATGTCAACCATAGAGCTGTCAGCACATGATCAATACATAATCTCTGGCTTAGACATACAGTATGACTGAACAAATTCATTTTTAGTAACACAAAACTGGGCTGGTATAACAGGCCTCTAATATGCCATAAATATCATAACCATTACAGACTGACTCACAATACCTTTCTGGGTGTATAATTTCAGGCCTCCCAAGACACAATGTGGTCTTTCAAAGACAGTCTAAGCAGTGGATTGCCAGACCCATCTATACGAAGATGACACAAACATTCAGAAATGGTCTCATGGAGGGAGTGATTGAAAGATATATATCAAAGTAAGCAAAGTAAACATTAATATCCCTAGTTCACATATGGTACACACACACACACACACACACACACACATCATATTAATAAACCACATGTAATCTAAGCCGGAAACTGTATGCTCAAGAACTAATAATGGAACCTTATTATGTCCTATATAACTGTCTATTGTCTGTGAATATCTAATGTAAGAAAGTTAGTCATATCTGCATAGTTGCTCATACTATTTGTGTACTCTTTCTAATATTCCACATCTTAAATGCAGTGAAAAAAAAATTATCCCAGTCCCTCCATATTATCTTTTTAAAGTATTAAATGGAACCTATTATGCAAAATCCACTTTTACAAGGTGTTTGGACAGAAATGTGTGTTGGAATTGTGTGTAAACAGCCATCTTAGAATGATAAAAATCCATCCAGTCTTTTTTTAAAAAAAAATCTTCATAAAATCAAATCAGGCTCAAAAAACAAGCGCTTTGGATCCTGTTCGCAATATGACGTCATATTTCGGTAGCCCCGCCCACCACTATTGACTGACAGGCACGTATCCTCAGCTCTCAGTTGTGCCATGTCTCACATTTTGTCTGCGTGCAGTCGGCTGTGTCGAAAGCAATGTCCCATCAGGAACACCCTTGCTCTGACTTTATCATCTACCTGCGACTGAGCCACAGAGGACCGAGTGGTTGAGTTTTATGTTTGAAGGTCAAGTGCCCCTAAATTTCCCTAAAGTCATGTATGTCTGCGCTAACCATTTTAGTGCAGACTGCTTTTTGAATGAGGGGCAATACAAGGCAGGATTTGCAAAGAAACTGAAATTAAAGGATGGATCTGTACCAACGATCCGTGATCCAGCTTCACTTCAAGAAGTAAGTGTTACACTTTGTATTTTTATAGCATTTTGAACAAGTCGTCATGTAACGTTAAATCAATGTGCCAGTTCCACAGCAAAGGTGTCTAAAGCTAACATTGTCTTACAGATCAGATATTTGTTGTGTTTACTGTAATTGTACTTTGTAAAAAATCGTAGAAAATTTGATTTTGAAAACAGTATGTTTTTAATAAAGAAAAACCAGTAAAAATGCTATGTTTGCTTTCAAAGGCCAGCACATCGACACAAACCCGTAGCACAATTGATGTTGGTTTCCAGACAGACCCATCGCAGCTACGCAGTGTTATACACAGCTGTCATTCACAACGCTTCAAGCTAAAAACAGGAGTACAGGTTTGTTGTTGTTTTTAACGTTATATGTTTTAAACAGTAGCAGCAATCGATTTACTGTTGGCACTGTTTATAATGATGTGCCATAAAACTGAAATGTGGCAACATCATACACTCCAGGTGTCCAGACAACTGTGTCCAGTTTTGAGTTGAGCATTCCATCAGTTTCCCATCCTGCTGCTACAAAAGTAATGACTTCAACACCCCTCAAAACTCCGTTAAAAAGACCTCGCCTGGAGCTTGAGGAAGAAGATACCCTAACAGAGTCAACATTTACAGCCCAAGACTCTGATGTCACGTTTGACTCTGCAGAGGGAGACACATCAGTAACAGAGGCAAAAGACTTGTAAGTTTCTGCAATGTTCAAATTGTTTACAATTTTGTTTGCTTTAATCATAACCACCCTCATCTTTATGGCTTGCTTATATGTATGTATATTTCTTTCAGAGCCCAAGCAAGCAGTCCTGTCCAAAACATATGCAAGTACATTGTTTATGAAACATGCCTCATGGAGCTGTTTGACACGTGCCCGTTATGCCAGCGAAGATGTTGTGTAAGATCACAAAGGCTTGGGACATTTCTACGGGTGGAACAACTCTGCCAGCACTGTCAGTTTGTACGAAAATGGAACAGTCAGCCAATTGTTGGTTGTACTCCAACCGGCAACCTGCACCTTTCTGCTGCTATCTATCTGTGTGGTGCCTCATTCTTCACTGTTGAAAAGGTAATTGAATGTCAAATAATTAATCAAAACTGTTACAAACACTAAAAATCTGTAATATCACAGGTTATAGCACTTACAATTGTATTGTTTTGCAACTTTACTTCTCTCTGTTGTTGGGTATTTGCAGCTATGAAGATACATCTATTCAAATATGACACCTTTCTTCGACATGCACAAATGTGCATTGAACCAGCTATTGTACACAAATGGAGAAACTGGCAGGATGAGATGCTACAGCAGCTTAGTCAAAGAGGAAAAGTCATTATTGGAGGAGATATGAGGGCTGACTCACCAGGTACATAGTAGGAAAACTTATACTTGCTATTGAAAAGCCAAAAGAAAAATAATGATTGATATATTTGTATTCTTACAATGAATGCCACAGTGTGTTGAAATTAATTGTGTCATTGTTTTTGAAGGCCACTCTGCCAAGTATGGCAGTTACACCATGATGAACCTTGAGATGAACACCATTGTTGACCTACAATTGGTCCAGGTAAGTGAGAAACCTTTTTTTTTTGGTGTAAAAAACATGTCATTGTGAAAAATTTCTTTGACAGAGTAATGAAGTGGGAGGGAGCTACCACATGGAGAAAGAAGGTCTGAAGAGAAGCCTTGACTTTTTGGATGCTCGTGGCGTAACTCTGGAATGCATAATCACTGACCGGCATCCGCAAATACAGAAATTTCTCAGGGAGCGCAATGTTCCTCAATTCTATGATGTCTGGCGCATCGAGAAGGGTATGTAACTTAGCAGTCATCCATATAATTTTCACAAGTTTAACTAATGTATGTGATAATACTGTAACAATGGATGATTCTACGTCCCCATTGTCAATAAATGTAATAGATTTTTCCCTTTGTGTTTTTTTACATACACTATCCGTTATATATTTTTCCATTTGTATTCAATGTTGTCATGCTTGTATTTTATTGTAATCTCCAGGAATTTCCCAAAAAATGGCCAAAATATGCCAGTTGAAAGGGTGTGAAAAATTACGCAGATGGTTACGTAGTATCAAAAGTCACATCTACTGGACTGCTGCATCATCAACAAATGGTCCTGAAAGAGTGGCGAAGTGGACTTCTATCTTGAACCATGTCCAGGATAAACATACGCACAAAGACCCCAATTTTCCAGCATGTCTGCATCCACCCCGGAGAAGCGGAGACGAGAACAAATGGCTGGCTGCTGGTAAGTTGTCTACAGACACATACGTTATTTCTTTTAAAAAAATGTATGCAAAACATAGAGCTTGTCTTTCTTTAGTCAAAACATTTTCACATCTTTAGGAACTCTGCCATTCTACAAGTTGGAGAAAGTTCTCTGCAACAAGAGAATCTTGAAGGATGTGGCCAAGCTAAGTCCTCACCACCAGACCTCTAATGTAGAAGCTTTCCACAGCGTCATACTGCGTTTCGCACCCAAAAATGTGGTCTTTCCATTTCTGGGAATGTTGTGCAGGTAAAGTAATTGTTGTGAACTAAATTCACAATGTCATACACTCCTGTCATGGTATGTCACATTGTTTTTCTTGCTTTCAGGCTGTACCTGGCTGCGCTACATTATAATGAAAATGCAGGTCATCCCCAGGCCACATCAGCGGTTGGTGAACCGCTATTCAAAGTGACCTTTCCGAAGGCCAAGAAGGGACCGAATAGGGTCAGAGAAGTGAAGACACTACCAACTTTCAGTATGTATTTTTTTTTATTATTTTTTTTATTTCTTAATATTGTATAAGTCTAAGTTTACTTGTAATACAATATAACTACACATAACGGTATTGCACTTTTCCTTACAAGCTAGGTGGAAAAACTCCATAAAAATATGTACAAATAAAAGAAATGTTACATTGCACAGGTTATGTGGAAGAGCTGCTGGACCTCATATTTAACCAAGTCTTGGTGGACCCTGCACCATATGTTGATGAGGTGTTGAGAATTCCCATACCACCCACTATGGGACCGGCCTGAGAAGGAGGTGGCCATCTTCAGCAGGGTGACTCATTTTAATCAATTGGTGGTCTAAAACCCACATAGCTGCCCTGCTCATCAGGAAACTCCCTGCGAATCCTCAGCACCACACAGGCTGGAATCACAACACAGACTCTCCGTCTGAGGAAACCTCAGCTCCAGCTCACAAAGCTCCTATAAGCCAGAAATCTGCAACATCTAACACAGCGAGACATGATCATAAAACATTCAAGGATGTTAGTGTTTCTGCTGTAAATATCTATTGAGGCTGTTTAGGAGATTTACTAAATTTTCTGTAAGTCTATGCACAACTACAAATTGGTTTTACAAATGTTTGTAAGAGTTTACTTAAATATATTTTTGTAGTTCATTGACTTTTTTTATACCAGTAAATAAAGGAAAGTACATTATTATGCAAGTTTTCATGGATTACTTGATGAATAAATGAATACATAAATGATTCAAACTACCATTCCAAGACATTCTGGTTCATTCTCATTATTGTTTCTTCTGCTGTAGTCTCTTCTTGTTCTGGGTCCGAGTCCGGTTCGTACATGTATGGCTGAATACCGGTCCTCTCACTAGTCTCGCTCATGTTGCTTGTCCTCTTTGTTTATTGCCATATCAACACGTTCTCACTCCCAAGTCGTCACATATTGAAGCTTGGTCAGTATCCCTTGGCGTCATTGTTTAACTTACTGGGTACCCCTTTGGCGTATACTTTTAACGTGTAGGGATTCCCATAGACTTCTGACTGGAGCCCGTGGCGTTGACATTTGACGTGCAGTTAAGCAGACCGTTGTTTGCAGGTTGAGACTAAATAGGAATAAAAAAGAAAAGGCTACAATAAATTAGTTATGGCAGGGCGAGTCAATTGGCAGCTCCGGGTCATATTTTTTTATTTTAAAAATTACTCGCTGCCTGCCTGATATCAAAGGGCCGTATGTGAAACAGCGTTCAGCGGTGACTTTAACAACGCTCCAGCGA
>JAFVLL020000091.1:0-52300 GCA_021397915.2 Tor tambroides
TGGTTTTATGCAGACCAGTCAAGTTCTTCCACACTGACTGAATCAATCATTTTCTTTTTGAAACTTGCCTTATACACAGAGGCATTGTCATGTTATAATAGAAAAGGGTCCTGTCCAAACTGTTGCTATAATATTAGGAGCACACAGTTTCCTAGAATATCATTATATGCTTTAACATTAAGATTTGTACTCATAGAAATTACTAAAGTAGTCAAACCTGTTCATTAGAAGGGGGCGACCCAATACTTTTGGCAATATAGTGTATATATTTAACAGGAATATTCCTCCGGTGACATTTATATGCATGTTGTTTAAATTTACGTCGCTAGATGGCGCAAGACTCTATTTTATTGTATAAGTTTGCATGAGTTCATGGTTGGGTTACATAATGCCATCATGGGAATTCTTTCGATAATGACATTAGTGACATGCTGAAATTAGATGGGAGTCATATGCAGTCATAAAAGAACTCTACATTAGAAATTTAACTATCGTTTCACAAATGCAGTTTATCAGTTCTTCGCAGTCTGTTGCTTTCCTATTTAATGTCATTCGCCTCATCATTTTGACATTTTAATGATCCCCTTACAGAGATAACGTTTCAACGGTTGACATTTAGATGAAGAGGCAAAAATCTTCCAAAACCCTGCCAATTATATTACAAACACAGTTTCTCCGTAAAACGTTGAACAGGTTCTCGGACAAGCCATATGATGTGCGTGAATATGTAAATGTTTTAGTTTTTCCTTATACTGTACCAGAGCCGTTGAGAAACAACAATGTTTCTCAACGGCTCTGTACTGTACTAAGCAGCACACGTTCCATCTAAACGACATTTCTGATTGGCAGTCCCGAGGGCAAAGTGGGCGGATTTGGTGACCCACGGGATGGCGTCAGAGATTTCTCCACATTTCATTGGCTACTCACGACGCCCATCAAACTCTGAGGCCAAAGCCCAGTTGCTTGCTGTCTGAAGCGGCAGCGAGCGGAGTGGGGAGAGAGGCTTCCGTCTCTGGGCTGCGGAAACTACCCTCCGAAAGCCAGCGAGAGTGGCAGTGATTGAGGAAAGGAGGACCGCTTTACTCGAAGTCTCGGCTCGGTTAGATATCCGTTACACAGCATCTTCCCCTGATTGAAGGAAAAGGCCTGCGGAGATGGGCGACAAGGCGGGGACCAGGTAAGAAGCAGTTTTCAGCGCAGGTTCAATTCAGGCTCTGACTTCTTATTTTGAAGTCACGATATCTTAATCTCACAGTCCACCTTATGAGCAACAATCCCACCGAACCTCGGAGGCTGGAGGCATGGCGTGGGAAACCTACTAGTTTATCTGAGTGAGGTACACGTTTAATCTGTAGACTACTACAGGATATGCATCGGCACTCGAAGCAAACGCTCCTAAAAACATGATCACTGGACATCTTATGTACTTCACCCAGGGTGGGGTGACTGACCAGCACGCTACACCATAAATCTACAGCCCTGCTCTTTTCTTGTACAGCCTTGCTATTGAAATCTCTTCGGAGTGTGCGTAGGAGTGCGGCATTTAGTTGCTTTAACATCTCGTCTTATCAACTGCGATCTGATGTTATCTTGTTGTTTGAGGACCCAAGTTGTGACTGATATATATATATATATATATATATATATATTATTTTTTTTGCATCGCTCGCTGCAGCTAGTCATATTTATTCGCTAACGTTACAGTAACAAGCCCTTACTACGACAGGTTATTTTAATACTACATGATTGAAAATGAGCAGACAGTTTATTTTCCGCTCCGCTGCCAGAAACCGAAAAGTCTGTCTGTCGCACCCAGTGCGAGAAATTCCTGCTCATCACTGCACGCTCACTTCCTCAACTTTCAGAAAAGGCCTCGACGTTTCCTGTTGCATAAAAGCGGTGAGGTTTGATGTGCCTCAAGTCTCATTTTAACACCTCTCTGTGCCTGTCTGACTGTGCAGATTAGGCCCTATAGGCGCAGTGTAGATAGATAGTCGAGTCGTGGGCGACCATGTACGTGCGCTGAGTTTGATGAGTAACCCAGCAATTCTCTCAGTTGTGCCTTCAGTTCTGCTTACATGTCACGGCTCACACCATCATGAGAGGAAACCCACGGGCTTTCTGCCTCCTGTCTATTTGGAGGCTACATTTTGGGCTTTAACAGAGCGTTGCATGTTGGTTTGACGTATGACACAGTACTTGCACAATACATGTTCACATTCACATCTCATGTTAGTTTTCTTAACCCCGCAAGCCTGACAAATTTTCTCTGAAATTAAATGTTTTAATGTTTTTTAACCTATATATATATAAACCTTTAATATATAAAAAAATTGTGAAAAGTTTGCATATATGATACAAAACGTAAAACACATTAAGTACATCAGGCTTTATGGAGCTCACAGTCAAGGAGGAAAAACACCTAAATGTTTAGAGGCCCAAACTGAGCAAAAATATGTAATTTAGTGCAGATGTTATATGATCAAAAAGTAAGATGAAATTTTGATAGCTTGTGATGTTTAACTGTATACCTGTAAAAATGCATATTAATATCAGTTGTCACTCTATAGCCTGTCTTCTAATAATATGTCTTATTAAAGATGAAATTTAAATGTTTAGTTTTATGATCAAAGCTCTACAATGACGATTGAGATGATGTTTTGTAAATAAATGATTCTTCTTTAAAAAAAATGTATGGTTAAATAAGTAAACCCTGTTCATCCTGAAATATCACTAATACCTTCTTGCATTGCTTTATAAAAATCATAAAGATTGCAAAAAGCATTTGTACCACAACCTGCAAGTGGACATTTTTAGAAATATACTGAAAGGTTTTTTACATACTAAAAAGTATGATCAATCAGACGGCAGAAGGCATTGTGTGCAACAGGTTTTTTAGCAAAGTTTTAATGTTTACAAATTATGGCATTAAAATATTATACAGAAGGCATTATAGGGTTAAAAGGACAGTTAATGTTCAGCCCTTACTTTCTACCAAACCTGTATGACTTACTTTCTTCAGTGAAACACAAAAGGTGTTGTGCGGAATGAAACCCTTAGTCACTATTCACTTTCATTGTATGGAGAAAAGATGCACTTTAACGGTTACTGAGGCTGACAGTTCCTAGAATTTTGCCAAACGTCTCCTTTCTGTGTTCCACAGATGAAAGTAGGTCATAGGGGAACGACATGAGGGTGAGGAAATGATGAAAAAATATAAATTTTTGGGAGAAATATCCCTTTAACCTTCATATTTCTCTACTCAAGGCTTTGTTTTTCCACTGAAATGCGAACTTTTTATTTGAAAAGAGCTCGAAGGAGAGCAGTGATTGTTACATGGTTATTGAATTGTAATAAGATTAAATAGCATGGCTTTTGTGTGTGGGGAACAGTTGTTCATCGGCCCACAACAGAGCAAGCCATGCACAGCAAACTTAGCTCATATTGATTGACACACATTCATAGTGCTGGAAAGCTGTGAAAGAGGCGTTTTATGTAGGTGTCATCGGCCCTTCTGTGCATTCAAATTAGCCTTGGGTAAATTAAAGCTTGCTATCGCTCCATCATTTTTTTTATTTATCATACTTGCTATTTATAAACACATTTTGCCACCAGAGACCTCAACAGTATACCCCTGCCTGTTGCTGTTTTTGCTAGGCAAATTCTGATTCATCACCTCTTGTGGTTCACTCACTGGAGTGGTTATGGGGGTGTTGGTGGATCTTGCAGGCTTAGTGGTGTTTGGTGGTCTTATGAAATGAAAAGGCAAAATCCCCTCTGTGTGTGTGTTGATGCTTTTTTAATCCAGTATAATGTTCTAGTTCTGTTTGATGTTTACACATTTTCCCAGTTAATTTTTTATATGCTTGTATTATTAACATCAAGTTAAAATCAAGACACATCAAAGTTTATTTTTAAGCATTTTGCATTGCTTCAAAAACTGTTACAGTGTTGTTACAATGTTTTGCATAACTTTAATTTATTACCACAAACTGTTGTTAGGCCATTATAATTATTAATAGTTACCTTCCTTTCGACTCATTAGTCATCAGATCCTCTGTACACACAATAAATATATAAATGTGACAGGCGCGGCGGTGCAGCTTTCATTTACTCACTAAAAACAGCTTACTCACGGATCATTTCATGTTTCAAGTCATTTTATTTCGATTCGTGAACAAAAGTGATGTCCAAGTTGTTTACTTTGTAATTTGATTTTCGTCATTTTCACCAGTTTGACCTATACAAATGGTTTGCGGACTGTTTGTGAACGTGAGAGACGGGCATCAGCGCATTGACAAGATAATGAACCAGTCACTGCGAAGTAGGCATTGCCATCTCTCACATGACTTTTCATTAAGAACACAGTGAGTTTAAGGGAGGCAGACAAGAGTAAATAACAGAAATGTATTAAAAGGAGCAAGGGAAGAAAGAACTTTTAAATGGATTACATGGAAAGAATAATGGAATGGTCAAATAGGAAAATATAAAAAGCTTTATAAACAGTAAGGTGGAGTGATTTAAGAGTGAAAGCAGGAGGACTGTGGCTTGCCTAATTTCCAACTTGTGCAGCTGTTTTTTACCTAAGTGTATGTTTAAGATTGTTCTTCAGTCCAATACCAATTCACAAGAGATGTGAGTGCAAAGAGTCATGAGTTATTCAAGGGAACTTGTCATGCATTGGGAGTGACTCCTCAGGTCACTCCGAGTTTGGTAATCACAGGGAATCACTGTGGTAAGACCAAAACAGGAAAAGTGGTTGGAAACGTTGTTTAAATGCTGAGCAAAATGTCATGTAGCTCCATACCAGTGTTTTTGTATTTGCACCATGCTTGCGCAATATCCTGCAGCTGAGTTGAACATTGATTGGGGATTTACTAGAGGCTGGTTAGTATATATTCCCCATACTCCAGCTTGTGACATCTGCATGCTCAAACCCGTACTCCCCTCATGCTGTCCTCATTTTGTAGTGGGATTGATTGGTGTGGTCCATTAAATCACATCTGCATCAGTACATGAGCGTGATGAATTGTTTTGAGCGTGTTTTCACCTCTTCTCACATTGTAATTTTCCCCTTATGCCATCATCTTATACTTTGCCCTGTTAATCTCACCTTTTCGCCTTTTTGCTCTCTCTTTCATCAGTGATTGAATATGTTTCAGGTCCTCTAGTTTCACAAGGAGTCAGTTTTAATGCATAGAAACTGAATATTTTATTTGTGCAATTACAACAATTGATATTTCACCAAAAAAAAGTCAGTAGTTCCAAACCTACATGGCTTTCGTTCTTCTGTGAAACGAAAAAGAAGATATTTTGAATGTTTTTGCCCATACAGTAATCCAAAACGGCATTATAGGCCCCACTGACTTTCCTTGTTTGGACAAAAAACACTTTTCAGATTCAGGTTCATTTTGTGTTCCGTAGAAGAAAGGAGGTCATACAGGTTTGGAATGACATGAGGGCAAGTAAATAATGTTAGATAATTCATTTTTAGGTGAACTATCCCTCGAGTCTCACTGACCTAGATGGAAAGGGTGTTATCAATAATGGCACTCAACATGGTCACAGTGTTGCTGTTGCCACCCAGGTTCGATGTACAAGTGTGTGTTTATCTCTCACACACACATACACACCTCTAATTCATCAGCTGATGGCTCCATTATCTCATTTTAAGCTGAAAGGGCAATTCACTGGAGACTATTTAGACACCCGTCTGCACTGATGGATTGAGTCTCTACATTTAACAGCCGCCTGGTTCCTCTAACATAGTCTAGTTTGTAGACTGAGTTAACCTCTCTCATGGGATTGTGTCCCAGATGAATGATGTTCCGCTCCACTGGTTTCGTTTTCATAGATGTTGTGGGTTCTATGTGTGCTATGTGTAAAGCTTACGCTACATTTTTACATTTTATAATGATATTGAGTGCACTTGCACTTGCACACCTAAAACTTGCCACCTTGATGCTAGGTTGTTTTGGGTGGTTTCCATGAAGCTTTTATTCAAAAAGTTGTGAATATTTTGTTCTCTAGATACAGTGCACATCCCTCGTTCAATGTAAATAGTATATGCTTATCGTAAGCGTATAGTGGAATGCAAAGCCTTTCGAACTCTATTAGTTTGCTAAAACTTAGGTGGTTCACACAGTTTCCAGCGTCTGTGCTATTTCTTTCCAGGTGTTATGAGCGATTAAAAATGTCTTTGTGCTTGGCGTACATGTAAAAACCAAAGTACCTAAATCTATAGAATTTGTTTATTGTCTTGCCAGTTCTGAACTTGCTTATATAAAACTTACTTATATAAAGTAATATACTTTTACTTAAGAAGCTGCATGGTTTATTATGCTGTCATCCATGTGGTTTCCAAAGATTAGGGGTTTGAACGAGGTATGAGCAGTACTAATAGTGTTTCTTGTCTTAGCAAGCACATATAGTTATATAAACAGTCAGACTTTCTCTGAGAATAATTAAGTTGCAATTATTGTCAGGAGTATTTTCCTATGCATATAAGATGTTGTGAATCACTTTACACTGTCCCCTAGGCTCCTATTATGGAAAGCTGGAATTCAGAAGAATTGACCAGTTTGAGTTCCCAATGGGAAGTGGTCTAGAAAAATAACATTTACACACACAGCAACTCAGCAATGGAAAAATAATAAAATGGAGAAGCATTCTCAGCTGGGTTCCTTTTTTTCCATTATATTGCTGTTTTAATTAGCAAATTGCTTGTACTTGACATCTATATCTTTTTTCCAAATAACTTTTACTTTGCTCTAGATGTGGGCTGTTGAAAGTAAGAGGGAAGAGCTCTTTAAAATAGGCTGTAATTACGGGTGCTAGTGCACACTTGCTCTCTGACAACAGCTCTGTGACGTCACGCGGTGTCTGAGCGGTAGCCTAGTGTCCTGTAAATTGTCCGCGTGTGTAAACGGCTGACAGGTGATTATAACCAGACATCCTTGGCGCTTCCCTTGGCTCCATCCTAAGACAACAGTGAGATTGATTAAGTCTCTCTCTCACATGTTTACTATCTCCATCCATTACTGTGGCTCTTCCTGCTGGATCCTTTCCCATGGTTTGATCATTTTGCATTTCAGACATTTGCATAATCACTTACTTTGTTTAAATTTCTTGTTTTTACTGCACACATGCCACCAAATGTGAGCGTCATGTGGGAGGATTTGTTTACTGTATGATTGAGTTTATTAGAGCTTGATTTTAAGCATTTCCTGGTTCTTGCCTTCAGGATAAGTAAATGATTATTTTCATTTATTTTAATGTCCCAAAACTTTTTATCAGTACAGCTAGCCTCAATGCAGTAAAGTTTTCAAAATCGGATCGTCATTCATCAGGAATGTGAAGTCAACTATATAGGCAATTGGATAGCATTACTTTTACTGCCATGTGGAAAACCAGGGATGTTTTTTTTAGACCAATTAATGTTCATTTGTGATTGCTGTAAAATATAAGAACTATTATAACAACTACCAGAAAAAGTTATTTCCACTTTCCACTCATATCGCTCTGAAATGTTCCAAATCTCTGAATGCAGTAGTAATAATAATAATATAGATGATGATAATAATGAAATAATAATGATACAATTATTGTTGCTGTTGTGAATAATAATAATAATAATAATAATAATAAAAATTATGCAAAACTAGATTTCTGTCATAATTTCATCACTTTCATGCAGCATTGAAAGGTTATTGAGCCCTCAAACCATTTTCAATTCATTTTATTTGCCTGAAGGAAGACTTTGGAGAAGTGCTGTCATCCTGTGTTACATTAACTGTGTATTTACAGCTTTACTAATTTGAATATTATCAGTCTGGAGAACTGTGTATAAGCAGAAAGAACTAGAATGCAGACTACAAGCAAATGGGATTTGAGATGCTCTTAAAGTGATAGTTTACCCAAAAATAAAAATCATCGTTTTTTAAACCTTATTTTCACTCCAAACCTGTATGACATTCTCCAGCAGAACACAAAGATGTTTAGAAAGATATTTCTAGCCGTATGGTTTTGGTTAATATTGACTTTCATTGTATGGACAAAATGAAGTTTTCAAATTAGGCAGTCGTGGCCTAATGGTTTGAGAGTTGGATTTCTAACCCAAAGGTCACGGGTTCGAGTCTCATGTCCGGCAGGGATTGTAGGTGGTGGGAGTGTATCTGGATCTACCACGACTGAGGTGAGACCCTTGAGCAAGGCACCGAACCACAGGTGTGTTTGTTCACTACTCACTGCTGTGTGTGTGTGTGCACTTGGATGGGTTAAATGCAGAGTACAAATTCTGAGCGTGGGTCACCATACTTGGCCACACGTCACGTCCTTTCCTTAAAAAAAATCTTTTTATGTTCTGCAGAAGAAAACCGTACACGTTTGTAATGAATGCCATAAGTTTGAAAAAATGGTGACAGAATTTTTTTTTCTTTTTTCTATGATAATATATTTATGTTTGTGCCTCCTCTGTGCCTTTTTAAAAAACAGGCAACCTCATCCAGTTTAACCCTTATTTATTTATTTTTTTGTGATTGTCCTGAACAAGTGTCAAAGTTGAGTCCTGAATTCATATTTGTGTTTATGTAAACCATCCGTACAGCCCAACCCAATGCTGTGATGAGCCGTGTCTGCTCTTCTAACTCTCAAAAAACCCTTATTTGTCTAGATCCAGAAATTTTCATCCATGCTCCATGTTAATTGCTGGGCATGTTTTGACTTATGCTCAAGATCTGTTTGAAACACTCTTTAGAGGGTATCTACAAACCACATCTAGTATAACACTTGTTACAGCACATTGCACAATATTTCACCGCTGATTAATTGGCTTCTCACTACTTCACTGCATGATATTTGAATAAACTTAAAATATAATATAATACAATATAATATTGGTGCATAACTCTGAATAATACATCCATCTGCAGTACTTCTCAAAGCTCTTGCAGTTTCCATGATGATCTTGCTTGATTTCTCTGTTTCTTCTCCTTTGCTGAATCCTGTTTAGGTCTTTATAATGTTTGTAGTCAGTATAGTTACTCAGACAGCAGTTGGGGTGTGTACTATGCCTATGTACAGGATATGTACTGCACAAAAATTCACACTGAATATTGCAGTCTAATAATTAGAGTTTATATTAAACAAACAGCATCAAGGGTCAGAGTGTGATGTTTTGTCTAAGTCTTGATTTTGTTTGTATGTGTGATATGATTGAGTATTAGTAGAAGTACTCCTCGCATGGGCCCGGGATGAAATTGTGGGGTCAGAAGGCTTGGGACAACATTTCCTGACAACAGCGTGGCTTACACTGCCTACTGGAATATATTTCCATAAACAAGGGCGTGAAATGTTTTTCATACCATATTTGTCTGCAAGTTTTGCTTTTTTCCTTGTCCTCTCTTGAGCTAGAAAAACATGCAGACACGCACACAGAGTCAGCAGGCAACAGGAACACACGCAGAGCGCCGTTGACGCAAGCTGCATGTTCAGGAAGGCAGCGAAAGCATGACCCGTGCCTTTCTCATCTATGCACTCACATTGCTTGCACATGTCTTTATGTGCATGCATCTTTCTCGACACTTTTGCTGTTTCGTTCTGAACTCTGATCATTTTGATTTTTCCCTGGCGTATTCATGCCTGTACACGTGAGTTATGACAAGGCTTTGTGCTGCAGCACTCGCGCTACCCTGAGGTTGTTATTGAGTGTGTTTCTGAGAGGGAGACTTCAGGATGATACTGAAAGGACTTTATTATGTGGAACATGCTTAATTGTATTCTCATAACTCGTGACATTTTTGTTTTCCACTGACGTTTATAAATCATTGGACTGGCCAGACAGAACTGAGGAAGCTGAGACCCGCCGGACAGCAGCTTGCTGATTCAGTGTCACCTGTTCACAGTGAAGTGCACTAACTAATGCTGTCTACTTCCTGTTTGGTTTTTTTTGTTCTAGTGGTAGGGGCCGTTTTCAGACTAAAATGTCCAGTGTATTTGTGGAAACCGTTAACAGATATGCAGGTTGCAAGTGACATGAGCAAATAAAATCAAGGATATTCAAGTAGTCTAAAAAGTAATTGAAAAGCATTATTGATTTTCCGTTTCATATCGTTATGTAGCAACAAATATATATTGCTTGCATTACCCCTTAAATGACCTGTGCTGTTTGGCACAAATATGAAAAGGAATTCCTTTTCGTAGTTCTATAATTCTGTAGTCGTAGGTACTTTGTAGATTTATTTATCTATTTATTGATAGTGGAACTTTTTTTATACTTCTCATATATTTAGAAAGGTCACTGTATCACATCAAAAAATATGGCTGGACATTTTTCTGAGTTCATCTACTCTTGGAATGTGTGGCAAGCTCATTTTGGACCTTGCAGAAAAGTTTTCTGGCTAATAGCTGGATTGTAATCTTATGCAAAGCCAAAGAAAGGTCACAAAGTCCCTGAGTCATATAGTCGTATATAATTCGAATTTAATGTTTTGTCAAGATTTTATTTTTTATAACTTGAGGAATCACAATTTTGAATAGAAATATTACCAAACATTAGAATTAGACACTTTGACATTATGCCAATGATAACAAAACTATGTAAACAGAAAAGAATGTTCCAGCCCCATGTCGGCGCACGTGATTAACACAGAAGGCTGGGAGTTGCTGGGAATTAAGAAGATGGGAGTTGAACTTCTTTTAACTTGAGGGCTGTGTTTTTATAATGCTGTTTCATTACATTTACATTTAGTCGTTTAGCAGATGCGTTTATCCAAAGCAACTCACAAATGTTTCATGCATGAGACTCTGCAAGAGATGCGAGCGCAAGTCAAACGGGTCTATGTTTACATAGAAAAACATGGAAAAGCAGCACAATCCAATAAAATACCTGTAAAGAACTACTACTCTATGTTTGATATTTTATGTTTGCGTCATAGTGACTGGCTGAAAGCTGCTGTTCATTGTTTTTACTCAACATTTATTGTCAATAATAGTCGACTGGTGTTATACCCTCAGTCATTTTGAGTTTGAATTACTTGAATTTTTTTTAAAGCATTTTCCTTGTATTATTTCTGAACATATAATATGTATAAGACAGGTTTGTTCAAGATGTAGTTGCAGTTCATGCATCTTTTCTGCAAATGTTTTTAACAAGTGATTTGTTGAACATTTACATCGTTGAAAAATTCATGTGTGGTGAATTGGAATAGAATTTTCTTTAACTAGAGGGTTAATAAAGAAGAAGTTACTTGAAAAATTGAGAATCGTCAAATGTTCTTGAAAAACCAAGTTTTTAAAATTTTTTTGACATATCGCCCAGCCCTAGGTCGATATTATACGAGTACAACAAAAAAAATGATTAGATGCTTTTGATGTGAAGAAGATTTTAACAGCTGAACATGCAAGATAAAGGAAGTTCCTGTGTGTCTCTTTCTTTTTTTCTCACACTGAGTTGCTGCTTGAAAATTTGACACTTTCCGCAAATGTCTTTCTCACAGCGAGGCCTCTGTGTGTCTATATGCTGTATGTCTCTATTCTGATGCTTTTGCAAGACTTGCTGCGTATGTATATATATGTCTATGTGCGGCCCATAGCTCAAACTCTCGGTGGTTTCTCACACCTACACAATAAGAACAGGAAACGCACAGGCTGAATGAAGGAAGTGTGACCACCATATGATTAGGCAAGGGTTCTGACTCCACTCCTCTCCTCCTTCCTCTCTCACTCATGTCTCTTTCTTCCTCTTGCCTTCAACTCTTTTTCAAGCTTCATTTCTGTCGACACTTTTCTTTCCTAATGGTGTTTTTGCAATTCTCTTCCTTCATATTTCAGATTCCTCTTCACTTTTTTGCTGCGCTGTTAGATATTCAGGTCTGCCATTCATCCCTATCATATAATTACTTCATTTAAATGTAAAAAGTCCCAAACTTTGTAAGACTTTTTTTTTTTAAATTAAAGCTATTTTAGAAAGGTTTAAAAAGTTTGACCTCAAATTATTCCACTTTTTTCTGTTTATTGAAATGTTATCCCCATTATTTTATCTACTTGCTTATTTGCTTATTTTTTTCTGATGTGACTAGATATAATATATGAATTAATTTGATAAATTTTCTCTCATTTCCTGGCTAATTAAACTGTTTATGATAATAGTAGTTATATAGAGTTTGTGTGGAAGAGGGTCGGGTTTCCTCGGGCTTGGGAGAGAGGAAAACGGGATCAGGATGTATGTAATGATTCTGCTGAAGCGCAGAAACCTTTCTTCCTCAAAGTGGTATGGGAATAGAATGGAGTGTGTTTATTAGCTGACATGTTATTTATTGGCTTTTTTTGCTCTTATATACTTCCCATACCTCTCTTTAAGAGTGAGGCCCTCCGTTTAGGGAGCTCCAGTATAGATCCAGGTTCAACAGGATTCCAGGTTCACCCACTCTTGGCAAGCTAATTTTGACCTCGCAGATATGAAACTTAATTTTTTAGTGTTGAGGATAGCTGACCAGATGAAAATTTCAAGGGCCAATTAGCAGAGTTGTGTTTGTTGGGTACGGCTATAAACCACATTGTGTGAAAGTGTGCTGACGAGTGTGTTATCTTTCACAAAGGTCGTGGTGTGAGGCGTGAGAGAGAGCCATCTTAGCATTGTGTGCCACATTGTTGCTTGCTAATTGCTGAAGCGCCACCATTTTGTTAAGGTCTTGTCACTGGTGCTTCCTTCATATGTTTCTTTCTAAGGTTTTTCACAGGAGCCTTCCTTTTTCAGACCTTCATTCCTAGTCTGAAGAGTCGACTCAGAAAATCAGAGAGGATAAAAGCTAGTGTCAAGTTAAATATCTTGTCAGTCTGTTTCTATTGTTTGTTCTCAGTTTTTCAATTGTGCTCTGCTTTTTTGTGGTGTCTGTAAAGATATCCTGAGAGAAAACAGTCGTTTTTTTTTGATGCACCACTATGATTTCCCCACTCAATCATTTTCAATCACTTCCTGAGCTTCTTTAATCTTTTGAGATGCCACAGTTCATCAAACGTGAAACGGATGGTGTAACTTTGGCAATAGAAATAGAATTGCTCAACGGCTGAAGTGTGGTGAACAAAATATATCATCGGTCATGGGTTTTATTCAGTATCACTTTTTGCATTTTAATTCGAGTTAGTAACTGGACTCCACTAAATGAAATGAAATGTAGTGAGGTCATGGCATGACAACAACAATGTAACATAATCTGGATTCTTTAAATAAAAGTTCAAAAGGACAGCGTCTATTTGTAATGTTATAAATGTCTTTGCTGTCGCATCTGATCATGCATACTTGTAGAATAAAAGCAAAAACTTTAATAACCTCAGACTTTTGAATGGTAGTAGGCAGTGGCCAGTTTTCAGTGTATGCTGTGCAGTCTGAAGTATGTCCTCCAGTAGTGTTTCTCAGTTTTCTTTCAGACTCGCCAGTCAAATTTGAAAAGACCTTCACTTAGTGTCAGTACATTTTAGGACAGTAAGAAAACACTAGACCTGAAACTGTGTAATAATACAAATTATATTCAAGTACAGTACAATTATGCACATTATAATGTCATTAATTATGAAATTAATGTCAAGCATTTGGCTTTTTATAGTCTTTCCTAAACACTGTATTTTCACTTCTCACAGTAGTTCTGACAAGTGCAGTTTTCTCGCCCCCTCCTCTTATTTTCGGGGTAAATGGATCCTCGACTACATATCCTGTTTACTTCACTACATTCAGATTCCTAGTATTTCAGAGGAAACATGCAAGCACTTTTGCAATATTATTTTTATGTTACATGGAATTAAGGGGTTATTTGTCATCAGTTTGTTACATGGCTCTAAGGCAGTGTTTGCATAATTTTAGTGTTTTATCAGTCGTTAGTTACACATTGACTGTTGCTGCGCTATCAAATTATTTTTAGTCAGTTAACCAAACAGATCTTCTGGCACACTTCAGTAATGTATTTACTCCAGTTTATGTTCACTATTTAAAATTTGACATCTTTAATTTCTTTAAATCAATGTGTCAAGGAATGATAATCATTAGAAAGATTAAAGAAACATTGTATATTTTGCCCGTCAGTTGTTATCATTTACATAGTTTTTCAGTTTCCTGCAGCTTCATTTTTTGAGGGGTTCCTGGTTGATAAGAATGATGTTTCAACTGGATGCTTGTTGATTTGCGTTTATAATAAGAAGGTAAATTATGCCGTTTAGACTGTCAGGAATAGAAGAAGGTTTGTTTGTACTAGTGTTGCTTTCGTCAACGAAAATTATGACTAAATATCATCGTCAACGAACCTTTACCACGTGACGAAAACGAGACGAGACGCAACGTAAATGCTGGTCATGTGACGATGACTATAATTAAATGTATAATGCAATATTGTTGACGAATGTTGACGCATAAAAACTATGCTAAAATGTCTCTTCATTTTCGTTGACCATTACGAGACGAAACGAAATGTTATAACGTTATTTCGTCTCGTTTAGTCGCGTTATTATTATTATTTTGCAGTATTTCTGTTTCCTGTGTCTCACTTCAGCGGCTGCATCAGGTCGCACTGCGCAGACGCAGGCGACGTCACTTCCTCAAGCCCCACTCGCGGCGTTATTTAGAAGACGACAACAAACAAAGTTAGGTGTGTGTGTGTACTTCTAACATGTTTGGTTGGTAAAATAAATGTTGTAAATTCAAATCAGAGCGTCTTCCGTGTCTGGAATGGATGTATTCTTGAGTCTATAAGGTAACAATAATATAATAAGATAACCTTGTTTGAAATGGGTTTGGCTAAAAGAAAATTTTGGTTTCATCTATACTACTAGGTACTTATACTATATTGACTGGGTTAAATAGAATTGCATTATTAAAAAGAGACTAAAATACAATTTTCATCGACTAAAACTAGACTAAAATGTCATCAGTTTTCGTCGACTAAAATTAGACGAAAATAGTCATGGATAATTCTGACTAAAATAAGACTAAAATGCTCAGACTTTTAGTTGACTGAAACTTGACTAGACTAAGAAGAGTATGAACGTGACTAAAACTAATAAAAACTAAAATGACAGCTTCACACAAAGACTAGACTAAAACTAAAATTAAAACAGGCCGCCAAAAACAACACTAGTTTATACTTGTGTATTTGCAAATGAGATTATTCTGTATTCTGAGAACTGCATGATTGAAAGATGCAGCATACAACCAAGAGATGTAGTTCTGTAGGCTGTTATATGTGTGTTTGCATATAGCAGTCTGTTCCGCAGTTATCTGACATTGAAAGGCAGTATATTATGAGCCATTTATAGTTTAATGGCGGCCTCTAACCAATCATTTATTTATTAATAGCTTATTCTCTTTCACTGGCCTTGTACTTGCACCAGTGCCGATCGTTACTCAGTCAATCGTTGATTCCATCAGAAAACGCTAAAGCTGTCGTCTCTTTTTCTTTCTCACCCTGTGTCTTCATTCCATGCTTCTTTTTTTTTCTTCTTCACCTCAAGATGCTCCACATAGAGGGACTCTGTGGACGCTGGCTTTTTGGCTCCGTGTCATGCGCGAGCACAAGCACTACCACACACGCAGTCGGTGATGCATTAGCCGTTTCTGATCCCGAAAGCTGAAGTAGATCCTCTTCAGTCAGCAATTACCAGTGTGCTGTGCTGTCAGCTTCTCTGGCACCCTGATTTCTCACTTTAGCGCTTGTATGGCCTGATGGAGCTTCCATAATAACTTTGAGTAGCACCCGGGAGACGAAATGTTCAGAAACCGTGTTTAAAAACACCCGTAAGCTGATTTAGCCTAGCCATAAAGTGGATTATGAAAGCACATAAATAGACTAAAAACAGGAACAGAGAACACAATCGTGCAATTTAGCACTTCCTACTTTTGTCTCATTGCTTTTTCAATGTGTAGTTTTTAACCATTATACCTTATAAATATGCTGAGCACAATTTATAGTGTTCACGAGCCCATACTTTGAAACAGTGTTGTTTTTGAGACCTGGGCATTCCTGTCGAATTAGACTGTGTGGTCGTGACCCATATTAAAATACCAGTCTGATCTAAATGTCCTGATGTACCTCGTATGAGTTAATCACATATGTTTATTGGTGAGTGCGTCTCTAGCTCGTTGGAAAAACGCACAATCCTTGACAATGACGCACGCTGTAATCTGCTGAAACAATAGGCAGAATTCAGCGGGTGATTTGGTATTAAGTCTTGGGTTTAGCCTCTGGCAGTGCAGAAAATTGACAGTCAGAAATGTGGGAAACGCACACGGATCTCAGATCTTGCCTTTGCATAACAAAATGCTGTAAACTTATCCATAATCTTGTTCATTAACAGCAACCAGCCCTGCAGTGTTTATAGCCTGTGGTATCCTGATTACACTGGACACTTCATTATTTACTAGCTTACAATTACACCATTAGTCACCAAAGCAGACGCCGTTATGTAAGGTGAAGTGTCATTTTTTTATTATATTTTTAGTTAAAATACTTTATCCTATTCCAGCTCAATATTGAGATGTCAATAAATCATTTTTTTTTTACAAAACAATTGCTATTTTCTTTTCCTAATCCATCTTCAACTGCATTTCGCTAGATTTTTTTAATGTGTTAAATGGAATGCATTAAACATTCAAACAGTAGAGTTTAACATTGTTGTCACATGACCTCACTGCGGTGCACCTCCAATTTTATTTTGAAAATATAGTATTTTGCACTTTTTTTCAAAAAAACAAAACAAAAAACCCCTCAAATTCTACATAAAAAGTTATACCTGTTGGCTGTACAGTCAAATAATGAGGAAAGAGATGATTAAATACAGTCTATTTGTTTATCACACTGGAAATGGAAGTTCATGTTGACTACATTGTTATGGGAAACAGTGTTTAACAGCATGCTCTGCCATGTACTGTACTTTTTTTTTTTTTTTCAAATGTAGAAATAATCCAAATATTTATGCATACAGAAAATTCAAATACTCTTTGCAGTGTGTATATTAAATACAGTCACACATTATTGCAAGGTCCAATTCTCGTTATTAACAAAAAATTAACTATGACTTTTCCCTCAATAAACTCCCTAATTTGCTGCTTATTAATAGTTAGTAAGGTAGTTAAGTTTAGGTATTGGGTAGGATTAGGAAGGTAGAATATGGTCATGCAGAATATGTGCTTTGTAAGTGCTAATAAACAGCCAATATGTTAATAATAGGCATGCTAACAATCAACTAGTTAATAGTGAGAATTAGTCCCTATACTAAAGTGTTATGTTAAATACTGTGGAACTAATACTAAATAAATAAATAAACTGAATCACACCATGCAGTTAGCATATTGCTACAGGTTAATAAATATGAAGTAATTGTGCTTGGTGTACTTTTACAAGTGAACACCAGAGGTTAGAGGGTTTAATGTGTCCATAATTGAAGAGTTGTACTTGGTTTTTATATTGATGCACTTTCAAGCATATACATGGCCACTTGTTTGTGTGTGTGTGTGTTTGTGTTTTAAGCTTTTAAAAATAATGTCTGGCGTTTACAGTGCTCTCTCCATCACCCTACCTCTCGGCATGTCTCTCTTCCTCTGTCTGCCTTGATAAATGTGCCTTTATTTAGCCCCTCTTTACCCATCCCAAATTAAATTGAGACCCTGATTGATTTTCCCATCTCTCTCTCTGCTCACAGTCCTTGGCACTAATGAAGGTGCCTGGTCGAGTTTGTCTCCTCTGTGTGTGTCCTTACGCTGTAACAGGCTCCATTGTCAGATCTGTAGGGACTTGGGTCCTTTTTTGGAATGATGTCATCAGTGTGATACCATCAGCATCAGTCTTGGCCTCTGATTGGCTGAGGGTGAATTGGAGAGATTTGAGGAGAGAAATGAAAAAGTACCAAAGGAGTAAGCAAAGATTTTCACTTTGTGTGTTTGTACTTATGTATGGATTTTTTTTTTATGTATTATGGATTTTATGAAAGCTTTTTTTTTTTCTCGTCCAAAAATGGTTTTGTAAATATAAATAATCAAGAAACTTCAAACAACACCCTTTATTGTAGCATCAGGTCAGTTCCAAGGGTACGTCTTTTGCATTTTACATTTGAATGAGGGTACAGGAACTATTCACTGCCTCTGTGTGAGAGTAAGTATATTTGTGTACAATCACTAATATTTGCATTCCTGCAGAGCGGAGATACGTAGTCTTGTGTATATTTGTGTATGTTTCCTTGCTGTGTTTGTAAATGGCTGCCAGTAACTAGGATACGACAGGCAGAATCGTCCTTCAGGATTCCAGAAAAATAAAGTTTAAACTTGTTTGCGATGTGATCCGTGTGTGTTTTAACACCATATATCTGCTTGAAGGTAAATATTCAGCCTGACACTTGGCATGTGGCAACCATGAAACGTTGAGATAAATGTTTTCCTTTCAGAAATGTATTGCAGCAACTGAACTTGCTGCCAAAATGCCTACAAGCAGTTGTTACTACTGTAAAACCACATTACATTTTTCTTAAATGGATTTCAGAATGATCAGATTTCATGTCAGGTTTTTTTTTTTTGGTGGCTTTTTCACAGTCTTTTGAAATAAGTCTCTTATGCTCACCAATGCTGTATTTATTTGATCAAAATTACAGTAAAACATTAATATGGCAAAAAATATCAATGGAATTTAAAATGTTAATTTTTTTCTATTTTAATGTTTTATATATATATATATATATATAAGTGCTGTCAAATGATTAATCGCATCCAAAATAAGTGTTTTTTTACATAGTGTATATATATGTGTGTACTGTGTATATTTATTATGTATATATAAATACACACACATGCATGTATATATTTAAGAAAAATGTTATGTTTATATTTTAAATATATATATATATATATGAATATATATATATGAATATAAATAAATACATGTAAATATTTTTAAAATATATACTGTATGTGTGTGTATTTATATATACATAATAAATATATACAGTACACACACATATATTATGTAAACAAAAACGTATTTTGGATGCGATTAATTGCGATGAATCATTTGACAGCACTTATATATATATATATATATATATATGTATGTATGTATATATGTATATATGTATGTATGTATATGTGTAAATATGTGTATATATATATATGCATGTATGTATGTATGTGTATATATATATATATATATATATATATATTTTATTATTATTATTATTATTATTATATATTATATATATTAGTGCTGTCAAACGATTAATCGCGATTAATCGCATCCAAAATAAAAGTTTTTGTTCACATAATAGATGAGTATGTACTGTGTATATTTATTATGTATATATAAATACAAACACATGCATGTATATATTTAAGAAAAATATGCTGTTTATATATTAAATATATTTATATATAATATAAAATATAATAATATAAATATATAAATGTATACATGCAAATATTTTCAAAATATATACTGTATGTGTGTATATTTATATATACATAATAAACACAGTACACGTACATATAATATGTAAACAAAAACTTTTATTTTGGATGCGATTAATCACGATTAATCGTTTGACAGCACTAGTATATATATATATATATATATATATATATATATATGTATATATGTATATATGTGTGTGTGTGTGTGTTATAATTTTCTTTTTTATATATATTCTTTTTTTTAATTTTTTTTTTTTTTTTTTTGTGTAAGTGTGCAAGCACACAATAAGCCACTTTTCACTCCAGATTCACACTGCCTGATGTTCTTTCTCTCCAATTTGTGGTCACCGTCTTTTTTTTCTTTCTTCAACAAATGCATGCTCTGTACTTTGTGTGTGGCGTCTTGAACTTTATGCCTCATTCTGTTGTCATGGCAACACAAGAAAGCTCATCGGGCTGCTATGGTAACCGAATACAGCATATTTAGGTAAGTGTGCAGCTTAACCGGGATAAAGTGGATAAAAAGGCAGATCGTGGCGTTCATATGCGCTCCTTTTAATTAACCCTTTGTGCTGCAGGCCTCGATTCCCTGTGATGAAGAGTGTATTAGTGCGATTGCGTGTGTGTGTGTTTGTGTCTGGTTCTGATGTGGTTTGTGAGCGTTTCTGATCTTCTATATAAAGCCTGTGGTTTTTAGCAGGTGCATGCATATGCAAGCTGGCGAACAGGCACACAGACAGAGGTGTGAATGTGTGTGATGCATGTGGCTTTGGCAGCTGCCCCAGACCTGTTTATAGGTTATGCAGTATTAATAAGATCTATTCATTGGAGAGCACTGGTCAGGCTGCGACTGTAATGCTGCTTTAAACTTTATCATCTAAGAGAGAGTGAAGGAAACGAGGGCTACACTTGATGAGGCTGATACAGAAAAAAAATGAAATTAGTCACACTGATTAGCAAGGAATGTGAGAAAGGAGAGGAGATAAAGAATGAAGGAGCTGAAGATTGAACAAGAACAATATGGAAATTGAAAGGGACATAACGAGTAGAGAGTAGGAGTGGGCGATACACAGGTAGACGCGATAAAGCGGTAGAAATTTTGGACTATTGTCTTTATTGCAGTTGTCCACTCACGTCATGTTGCTGTGCACTGTGGTCATGAAAATTTATTGTTTGCACACATTTTTAGGCATTGCCGTTTAAATGCAAACAAGAACGGTATATGCACTCGCTGTGTGTCAGACTGTTTCTGAGTGGTGTGCGCAGGCTGTGCACACGAATTCGCTGCTTATAGTGTGTGTGAGTATTTTTGTTGCTTTATTGGCCTTGAACAGTTAAATACACATACTTGTGTGTCAAAATGCCTGTCTTTGCAAGTATCCTCATAAAAACAGTCATTTAGATCTTAAGTAAACGCAAACATCTGAGTAAGAAAACAATAACGGTATATACTGTGTAGCAGTATATTTGACATGGGCAGCTCTTAAAGTGACAGCAGTCTAAAATTCCTGATGTCTGTCATTCTTGTTAATCAAACAACAAAAGAGAGAAGATCTCTCACTTGCACTTTTGTAACTTTAATAATGAGAAATAGGCCTATATATTTAATCTACACAATCAAGGATATGCAGTGTTTTTAATTAATTCATACAATACCATTTCTTATTGTAGGTTTTTTTTGTCCTATTGCTTGTAATTAGTTTCTTATACTTATTTCACTGTTTATACTGTTTACTTATCATCTTTTTTAGGCTTGTAATATTTTTTTTTTTGTGATATTGACTGGTGACAAGAATTATGAAAATTTTATGGTATCAAAAATTTTGATATCATAAAGACCTTATTAAAAGCAAAAATAACTATATCGTGATAAACATTGTTGTCGTGAATTAAAATAACTCGATTTTGGTCATATTTTGGTCATATCACCCACTCCTAGAAACTGAGAAGTGCTTTTAAAGGATATATTAGAAGTTTTATAGATTCAGTCCGTAAATACAATTTAACTTAAATTTAGGTAGAAAAATATTTGTTGTTCTACAGAGATACTCTAACATTCAAGACATGGACGTAATGTTGAATCAGTTCATTTAAAACCCATTTAAACCATAATATTTGGTCAGCTGTGTTCGCCTTACTCTTTGTCAAGTATCATTTCCTTAATAGCAAATTAAATGACAAAAAACATTCATAATTGATTTGAAAATTTGTAGCATTTTCAGTATTCATCAAAACTTTATGATTATGTTAAATATTAAAACTGACAAATGGATCAAAACTGAGCACTGTAGTTCTCACAGAGATGCCTTTCATTAACCACAGAGCACAAAATGAGCTCAACTGATTCCCCTCGCTGTTGCCCTGAAAACAACTTGACTTTTTCATCTTTTCATTGTTCATTTTAATTGTGAATTCTCTCTAAAGGACTACTTGATTGAAGAGCAAACTGTAGAATTAGCCTAAATCACATTTTATTCTTTTATTCCTTCATTTGAGAGGCTTATCTCTTTTATTAGACAGCAAGGCACCAATTTTCAGTTGTTACCTTTAATTCATCAGAACAAGCAATTTTTCTGCCAAGTACTATGCGCTACTGTTTGGGTTTAGTAATATGATGACTTTTTTTAAGTCTCTTACTGTATTCTCATCAATGCTGCATTTATTTGATCAAAAATATAGTAAAGACATTAATAATCTATTTTAATATATATTTTATTCCTTTGCAGCAGCCATTACAGCATATCATTCTAATATGTTGATTAGGTGCTCGAGAAACATTTTTTTATTATTATTAATGATGAAAATGGCTCCTTTGTGGAAACTTCTTTGTTGAATTGCGAAGTTCAGAAGAACAGCATTTATTTGAAATAGTCTTTTGAAACATTATAAATATGTGTACTGTCTCTTTTCATCAATTTAATGCATCCTTGCTGAATAAAAGTGTTAATCTCCTGACCCCAAACTTTTGAACAGCATGCAGTTCATCAGCCTAACTGTAGACTGTTAACAGATGTCAAACGACTCAAACGCGTATATTATAACCAGACATGCAATTTGGGAGCCGTATTGTTTTAAACTGTTATGAGATACAGATGCACTCTCTGTAGTTGAGAAGCTCATTATGTGTTACTGGCATACAGGCTAATAGACTCGCACTTCTGTAGCGCTGTCAGTGAGCTGAATGAGAATGTACCCATGTGAGCAGTCGTGGGTGTATTTGTGTCTTTGTGGCGTTTTGATAAATGTGGCATCCCAGCAGCAGACATTTCTTTGTACTTGTCATTTCAGAACTTCACAAGTTTGTGTGCGTGTTTGGCGCCTACAGGCTCATTGTTTGATGTCCTTTTGAGTCTGATTTGAGCTGGCGTTCATGACTGAAGAAGATGGGGTCAACAGTCTCCATCTCTCTCTCTCTCTCTCTCTCTCTCTCTCTCTCTCTCTCTCTCACTCACACACACTCTCTCTCTCGCACACACACACACACACACACGCACACACACACACACACACACACACACACACACACACACACACACAGCCTATCAGTGTCAGGCCATGGCAGGAGCTCTGCAAGCCTTTCTCAATATATTCCTCTTCACAGGCGTTTGTGGCACTTGTGAATGTTCAAGTGGGTTGAACGTTTTGTGTGTGTGTTTACTGACACACTTTGGGTGACTTGTGTGTGTGGTTTTATACCGGTGAGAGGTAATGACCACATGCCACTTCCAGTTCAGAGTGCTAGAGCATGCGAGTGATTTGATGCCATTGCTGTCAGTTGAAAGCAGCTCTCTGAAGTCTGTTTGTGAGGAGAAGAGAGGTGTTTCAGTTAGCAGTTAGTAAGAAAAAACAGGGAAGTCAATCTAGAAAAAGCTATATGTTAGCTTCCCATATGTCATCTCACCAAAGTATGCATTGTAAGTTTTTACTTTTAGTTTTTTTTTTAAATAAAAATATTTTTGCCACATCTATCTATCTATCATTCTGTCTATCGGTCTATCGTTCTGTCTATCATTCTATCCATCTGTCTATCGTTCTATCTATCTATCGTTCTGTCTATCGGTCTATCGTTCTATCGTTCTGTCTATCATTCTATCCATCTGTCTATTGTTCTATCGTCCGTTCTATCGCTCGTCCTGTCGTTCATTCTATTGTTCTGTTGTTCTGTCGTTCGTTCTATCGTTCATTCTCTTTCGTTCGATCTATCTGCCGATCATTCTACCGTTCGTTCTACCGATCGTTCTATTTGTTCTGTCTATTGATCTGTTGTTCTATCTTTCGTTCTATCTATCGATCTATCATTCTATCTGTCGTTCTTAATTTATTTCTCTCTTGCACTGTTTGCTTATGTCCAGATACAGTCTACTTGTTTGTTCTTACTTTTTTATTACATTTTATTTTGCTATATTTTCTCATAGGCATTCATTTCTGGGTACAGTTTCATTTATCTCTTGTTATTGTAATCACCTGAGCATAAACATTTTACTTTTGGGCCAGTCAGCTTTTAATGGCCATGCTGAACAAATTGGGCACCATGATAGGCTATATTTTTAATACATGTTGCTAGTAAATACTGTATATATTTAGGACACATCTACCTTTAAATGGCCATCAGTGGAGAAAAATGCTTTTGTGCCCATAATGATGTAGTTACAGCAGCTCCCGTCAGCGGTCAGCAGGACCACGCTAGGCAGTCAAACTCTGACGACCCCTTGGAGAAAAGGCTGTTTAAAGAGGTTTGGAGTGGGATGCATAGATGACATAACGAAGTGAGGGATGATGATTCAGAGAGAGAGCGTGACTCGAAAAAAGAAGGGAAGGGAATAAAGAGGGGGAAAGCACATGCTGTTATTTCTCCGTCATTCGAAACAGATGGAGCTCTGGGACGCCACTCCTTTCAGAGCAGGGTGAGACCGTTTCCTCTCATATGCTCTCCATACTTCTGACATCATCACAGACACCCCCACAATCAGATCTCACTCAGACTTACTCCTCATTGAGCTTGTCAGGTGTGAAGTGGACACATAAAGTAACCGGTGTATTGTTGTGAGAAGTTAGTTGGAATGTGGGGTGTGTTTTGTTTCTGTCTTCCTGTGCTGAAGGTTCAGCCGCTGCTGACGGAGCTTAAGGTTCATCAGCTCCTGCTGAGAGCGAGGTTTCACTCTTCCTTTTCACCCATTTATTCAGCATGTTTTTCTCAGTATAAAAAAAAAAAAAATTAGGCCTACACTAAGGTGTAACTTTTTTTTTTTATTTGGAAAGTAATGGGTTAGTTAAGTTTGCAGTATTTTTGCAGTAAAAATGTGAGGGCTGGAGAAAATCTTTCACTTGAGTAAACTCCATTTAAATTAACAAGAGATGCAATGACCAAGACAAAATGTCACTTTCCACGTGTGTTTTTGCGTAGTTTTGTTATTTACACAGTAACAATAACTATAACCCTGTCCTTCCTTTATTTTTCTCAAGGTTGTGTTATTTCTGTATTTAAACATTTTTCTTTTTCAACCTGAAGCATGACCCATATGAATTGAATAAAATCTAAGGCAAAATTGCTACATTTTTGAATACATTTTAAAATACGTTTATCACATGCATGGGTACTGTGGTTTCAACAGCACAAGCTTATGGCGTAATATATTTGTAGTAAGACGATCGTTTAATAAATCTGTTGTCAACAATAGAGATTCTTATTATTATTTTATTATTAATTTTTTTTTTTTTTTTTTACAGTTCAGTAGTACTATTTTGATAGTAACAATTCTTTATTGATGTGTTAATTTTTTATCATTTAAATAATGATAAAATAAAAATATTATATTGAAGAATAATAATAATAATAGTAGTAATAATAAAGACAATATTTGAGACAATAAAGACAATATTTTTGTTTCATTATTATTAAGATTATTTTTTAAAAAAATCAATAAAGAAATAAATGGCTATGTTGTATTTTCCTTTTTCTTTTTTTTTCTTTTTTCCCCCTGATCTCATGCCTGTTCTCTGGAGATTTTAAATATTGCTCAAATTGTATTTTTTGCATGCAAATACCATGGCCACTGTTTTCCCATATAATCAAATTTAATAAAAACACAGGCTGTCAAGCTCCGAAATGACATAAAATTGATCCATATGATCCATTTTGTTGTTTTAACCCTCTAGATTTCACTCTTTGTAATTGCATCGGAAAGAATAACCAGTCATTATTAATTTTTTTCCTTTTGTGTTCCACAAAACAAAGTGATATAGGTTTTGGAACAACATGAGTAAATGATAAGACTTAACCCTATTTTGCTTTTATTAGCCTTCTCTTCATACTCTGTCTGTTTTCCCTTTATGTTTTAGTCACTCTTTCATGTTCTTTCATTGTGTATTTCATATTTTCCCACATTCAGATGAGTCACTGACACCTACAGTCTCTTTTGTGAGCTCTCTAACTCTCTTGTTCATTCTCTTTTGCTCTCCCTTTTTCTGGGCAGCTGCGTTTATCCCATTTACTGTTTTATGTTCTTCCTTTGTCCGTCTCCGCCTCAGTCTCTTTCCCTTCCTTTTGTCCAGCTGCTTTCTGTTTGCAGCCTCTGTGGTTGGTCAGTTTTTCATCATTTCTTTCTTTCCTTCCTTTTGTCATGCTTCTGCCCTTTCTGTACCTTCTCTCATCTTCTGTCTCTCACTCCCAGGGAAAAAAATGAGGCTTATTCTTATGAGATTTTGTATGTTTGCCCGTGTAACCACAGATAATATTTGAGTAATTACATTGGTTAACCACAGGTGGTCACTGGTTTTCATATTTCCTGTGTTTTTAAGCCTTATAATGCCCTAAAGATGGATGTGGGATCCTAATGTAACTTTTTACCGCACCTGCTAATGGCAGATGATCTGAGAATATTTCTTATGCATGAAAGTGTTTTTTTTTTGTTGTTTTTTTTTCACTTCCATTCCGTGTCACTTCCATCCAGGGCTTATTACTCTATAAGACATTTTTAATTTTCAATTTCAAATTAGTTAAATCAGTTTCTATCTTTGAATATTTTTTTATTTTTTATTTTCAGTGTTCATTTTTAGTTTTTTTTTTTTTCTGTTAAAGTTATTTGCCGACTGAAAGCACTGTTTTTGTTTTAATTACGTTTCTTGCATTTGACACTTGCCAGGTGATGAATTTGTGCCCTTAATGGATAAAAAAAAAATACTAAAGGTGATATTTCCTATTCTGTTGAATTCTACACATTGCAGAATAGTAAAAACTGAGCTTCATTTTGAGAACAGGCCTTTCTGATTTACTGGATTTGGCATTGCATTGCCCTGGTCTTTCTGAAATACCATCATGGAACTTCATTTCACATTGAAATGTGCAGTTAATCTTTTCTTTAGTCTTTCATGCTGCTCAAGACATCGTTTTAATGACGTTCTCTCTTTCCCTTCATTACAGAGTCTTCAAGAAGTCCAGCCCCAACTGCAAGGTGAGATTCCCCAGAGTATGTTATGAGGTGGAAGGTGGGATCCTCAGAGCTCTCAGTGGACCTTTTCCTTCCCTTTCCTGTCTCTCTCTTGCTTCTCCTCCCTCATTTTCTACATGTCTCTCTTGGTGTTTCTCTTCCTGTTCGCTTCTTTAAGCTCCTTTTAATTGCCTTGAGTGTGTTTTTAAATTCATTTGGTTGTTTATTTGCTTCCGTCTTT
Source organism: Tor tambroides (assembly GCA_021397915.2). NCBI lineage: Eukaryota > Metazoa > Chordata > Actinopteri > Cypriniformes > Cyprinidae > Tor > Tor tambroides. Next base: position 27,104 of record JAFVLL020000091.1, read on the forward strand.
TCATTCTTCCTTTCGACTGTTTCTTTATCAGCACAGTGTTGGTTATCACAGCATTATTTCCTCTATAATCTCTTTCTCTCGCCTTGCATTTGTGCTATTTCCACCCAGCTGCTGCCTTCCTACCTTATCTCAATCCTCTCATCTCATCTCTCTCTTTCGTTCTCTGTCATGGAAAGCGTTTTGCATGTGGAGGATGTGTGTTTCGAGATCACGCCGTCTAGAAGGGTTGTCTTCAGGAAGGGTGTAGATCATCTAGGGGTCAGCGTGGCATGCCTTAGGCTGTTTAAGTTGTTTGCGTGCGAGTTCCTTGATAGAGGCACTGCATGTTTTTTGTTTTATCTCTAGGGTCTTTTGTGTAGCAAGTTCAAACTTGTGCTTGTCTCTGATTTTACTCTTTCTAGCTCACAGTATACTTGGGGAAGAGGGACTTTGTGGATCATCTAGATCACGTGGACCCTGTAGGTAAGTCAGATGGGGGTTCCCGCTCAAAACATCTTGGGAGTTTTTGGTTGAACCACTTAACTTCCTTTCATGCCTTAGTAACAAAAATTAGTTATTGCTGAAGAGTTGGAGATGTTGATGAACATAATGATTTGTGCTTGTACCTGCTTAAACTGTTATTAACTGTTATTAAAAAAATTATGTTACTATGAGATTTTTGGTTTCTCTTTATAATCCACCCTTTCTAGGGAATGTCTCTCACTCCATGTTGCATGGCAGCCAGTCACGGGAGACATTAGTCGGGGAGATATAGACGTTTCCCTCATTACATTTGTGTGGGGAGATTATCTCTGTCAGGAGTATTACATATTGTAATGATAATCTTGTACAAGATAATTGGTATAATGCTGTGTTAATGGCCTCTGTGATTTAAAAATCTTTTGGAGTGCCTTTCTAAACCTGCTCTACTGTTCTAAAGTTTGAGGTTGGTAAGATTATTATTATTATTTTATTTTTTATTTTTTGGAAAAGTCTGGTTATGCTCACCAAGTATGCATTTGTTTAAAAATAAACATTTATACTGTGAAATATTATTACAATTTAAAATACCTGTTTTCTATAATAATATATTTTAAAATGTAATTTATTCAGCAACCTTTACTTTTTCAGTCTTCAGTGTCACATGATCCTTCAGAAATTATTCCAATATGCTGATTTCATGCTCAAGAAACATTTCTTATTATTAACAATGTTGAAAACAGTTATACTGCTTACTATTTTTAGTTTTTATTTTGAGCATTTTTTGAATATAAGGTTCAAAACAGCATTTATTTGAGATAGAAACCTTCTGTAACATTATAAGTGACTTTACTGTCAATTTATTAAAAAAATACTTACTTAAAGCTGCAGTCCGTAAGTTCTGCCCCTTTGTCGCCATCTCTGTTTAAAACCTGCAATTGCAGTTACTTGCGGAATTATTTTTACTGCATGGGTTGTGCTCCGGCACGGCTCTAGCGCGGATGAATCTAATGTTTTGACGAGAATGTGTGGCTGTCAGTCTCCGTACCGGTGTGGATACTGTACTTAGGAATGACAAATTCTCACCTGCGTCTTGAAATATTTGACCCAAATAAGAATTTTCACCGGATATTGTCATCAGAACAAGTAAGTAACAAGTCTGCCACATTTGTTCTGACCAACCGAGGAAAAAAAAAACACATTACAATAAATCGCACTACCAATGGTGATTAAATCTAACGATCGATTAGCTCATATCACATCAAACCGTGCAAATTATTATTATTGTTATACTTTACGTTCTCAAATTGTTAATGTTAACAAAGTCAGCATTGCGTGACTATATGTATGTAGTTTGTATTAGCGTGTAGATTTCAATTTCTGTACAGTCTAATCGCTAGTTGTCACACCATTCAAATTTTATATTAAGAAATTCTTTTAACCCAAAAAGCAAATTATTCTTTCTTCGAACTGGTTTTCTTTAAAATACAAATCTTGTGTAAGCCCAGGCTATCTGTAATCAGATGCACATTTAAAACTGGAATAATTTAATTTCAGTCACATGTGTTTCATAAACACATAATCCTTTCTGGATTACAATCCGCCATCAAAATGATAGACGTATTAATTATTCCAGATGACGTGAGAAAAGGCTAACGAGTCACCACCTGCAGCATCCGCACATGCCATAGCCTATTAGCCGGGACTCAATCTTGATGTTTACGTGACGTAATGACGCAGTGCCATGATCGAATCTCCTGCGAAAACCTACCCGTACCACTCAGATTAGAAAACATTGTTATAAGCCTCCCTTTGTGAATCGGGCTAAAGTAATTATTGATTTCGGATCATTTTTAACCAAAAAAAGTTACGGACTGCAGCTTTAAATACTTACTTAAATAGTACTTAAAATAAATCCAATTAATTACATGGTTTACTGATTAATGTAAATCACAGATAATATACTTGTATGAGTATATATGCTAAGAATAAATGTAAACCTTCAAATGAATTTGTTTCTAAGACATTGTGTTAGATGAGTAAATCATTAAATAAACTATACAAAAATTAACTGTGGAGGTCGATATATTGTTTGTTTTATTGGCAGATCATTGAGCACAAGCCCATCACTGTACTACAGTCCATAGAAATCCATTTTGAAATTGGGGTTATTTTGGGCCGCTCACACAGAATATGTTGTGTTAAACTACATTTATTTTTTTAAACTGCTTACTTATGTACACACGCACATGAGTGTGTTTTGGCCATTGCTTCACATCATATTGTTTGCACATATTTTTTTAGTTAAAGTTAAAAGTTGATCAAATACGGTGCAGATTGTGGACAAATTACTTCAATCTTAATTTTATAGTAATATTATTTATTAAAAAAAGTTATACTACATTAAAGTGTAAATTTGACAACCCCAGTATTATTTATACTGGTACTACTTGCAGTTTCTCTCTCAATCTTATTCACTCACTCTGTATTTTGTATGACTTTAGATGGGGTGCTCTTGATTGACCCAGAATACCTTAAAGACAGAAAAGGTAACATATTGATTTACTGTACCCCTAGTTTTTTTTTTGTTTGTGTTGCCTGTAATGTTTATTCTTTTTTTTAAACAATAAATCGTCTTTCTCTCTGTACTCTGTGCCCTTTCACCAGTGTTCGTGACCCTGACGTGTGCCTTCCGTTATGGCCGTGAAGATCTGGACGTGCTGGGCCTGTCTTTCCGAAAGGATCTCTTCATTTCCAGCTTCCAAGCATATCCCCCTCTGCCCGAGGAGCGCAAACCGCTCAGTCGCCTACAGGAGAGACTGCTCAAGAAGCTGGGCCAGAACGCGTACCCCTTCAACTTCACGGTGACTCTTTACTTATGCTTTTTCTTTCACTTACACATTGAAGTTCTTGTCATGTTTAGCTGTACATATCCAATCAAATTTCCTAAAAACTTTCCTGTGTGACACTGTTAGATTTTTATATTCATTGACCAGTTTGTGACCAAGTTAGTTTGCTAAAGTAATTTTATTTGTTGGACAGATTCCTCAGAACCTTCCCTGCTCAGTGACTCTACAGCCCGGCCCAGAGGACACAGGAAAGGTAATGACACTATCTTCTCAAGATCAACTTAAACCATTTGACTTTTTAATTGACCAACATATCCTACGTGCTACATGCACGTACACATTGTTTAAAACATCTTTTATTTTCTCTCATTTATCCTTTTAATCTGACTTGTAGGCATGTGGTGTTGACTTTGAGGTCAGGGCATTCTGTGCTAAAACTGTGGATGAGAAGACTCACAAACGGTAAAGTGTCGCTCCTTGTGAGTTTCTTTTCTTTTTCACTGTTTATTCACACTGAGTGGCCTGTTTACTTATCAGGTACAATATATTGGAAATATTAACCAGTGCATTGATGTTTGAGTTCTTTTCCCAAATAATGTTCTGGTTATATAGACTACCGTTCAAAAGTTTAGAGTCTGGAAGATTTTTTTTTTTTTTAAAGAAATTAACACTTTTTTCAGCAAGCATGCATTAAATTAGTCAAAAGTGTCAGTAAAGTTTTTTTTTTAAGTGGCAGTAAAGACACTGTTTTAAAAGATTTCCATTTCAAATAAATGTTAAAAAAAAAAAAAAAGTGTCTTGGTTTCCACATAAATATTAAGCAGGACAACTGTTTTCAGCACTGATAATAAGAAATAATATATCATTATAGTACACTGAAAAATCAGTGTATTATAATGTTTTCTGTCATGTGACACTGACGATTTGCCATCACAGTATTAAATTACAGATTAAAAAATTGTTATTTTAAATTGTAATAATCTTTCACAGTAAGTTTTAGAGACTTATGGACTTCTTGCTCAAACATTAAACAGGCCCCAAACTTTACTCAGATGGAGAGATATTATGTTTCTTTGCGATGTCAGTGCAACAGAAGTTTTGTCTAACTGTCCTCTGCTTAACAGGAACTCGGTGCGGTTGGTCATTCGTAAGGTGCAGTATGCTCCAGAGAAGCCTGGTCCACAGCCAATGGTGGAGACCACACGGAGCTTCCTTATGTCTGACCGCTCCCTTCACCTCGAGGCCTCGCTAGATAAAGAGGTGTGAAAGTACATCTAGCCACAGGCAGACTTCCTCTATTGCCCTCTGCTTATAATTTATTGAAGTGTCAAGTTTTGATGTCTTTTTACTCAGCTGCTACTGAAATTGCTCTCTTTTGGTTGAATTTTTCAATTAAGTTTACTTTAGTGCATAATACAAATAGGGCAGAATAAGTATTTCAAAGTAAAAGATCAAATCTGCAATGTAAGTAAATTAAAAAACATCAAATATTGGATTTCCTTTTCCTTTTCAGCTGTACTACCATGGTGAACCTATCAGTGTCAACGTCCATGTCACCAACAACTCCACCAAAACAGTTAAACGAGTTAAAATCTCTGGTGAGATGAACATTTCATCTTTTTTTCAAACATGTATTTACAGTAAATTCTGCAATGCTTTACAACCTACCATGAATGTTTTTCACTGAGTGTTTTATGTTTTTGTTTTAGAGTTGCGTTTAGAATTGCTAACATCAGCTAGCTTAAATCCTTTCCTCTTCCCCTTTTCCTTTCCTGTTGCTTTTGTCCTGCATCTGTATCTCGTGCACTCACCGATGTTTACTGCAGATAAATGTTGTTTACTGAACTGTTTCATAATTCCTCTGTGACAGAATTGTAAATTGTAATCTTGGTAGCTCACAGGTTTGTTTGCACTGAAATATTGCTTTTTCTGTGCTGTGGTTGTAGTTTGTGTCTCAAAAGTCAACATGAAATGTTGCTCACAACCTAATTTACTTTTGTAATGTAACATTTCTGAGTGAACTGGATTATTAATATTTACTAATTATATTTACTGAAAATTTAAAAAAAAATATATCCGGTACACTAGTTCAAACGTTTGAGGTCAGTAAGATTTTTATTAAGACTTTCATTTGATGATAAATACAGTAATATTATTAAATATTATAATTTCAAATAACTGCTTTCTGTTTTAATGTTTAGAATGCAATTTATTCCTGTGATGGTGTTGGATTTTTTTTAGCAGCCATTATTCCAGTCTTTAGTGTCACACAAGTCTTTCAGAAATCATTCTGATATGCTGATTTGGTGCTTAAAAATGAATACTTTGTTGACTAAAATGTGCGTTAAATTGACCAAAAGTGACAGTAAAGACGTGAAATTTTACAAAAGATTTTAAATAAATGCTGTTCTTTTGAACTTTCTAATCCAGAAAAAAATTCCATCACAATTTCCACAAAAATATTAACTGTTTTCAACATTGATAATAATATATGGTTCTTAAGTGAATCCATACTTTTGAACTGTAGTGTATTTCATTTTGATGTCATGTTGACTTGACGGGAGCAATGCTTACTGAACTGTACAAAAGTTTGTGATTGTAATGTGTTTTTATCTGTTCTTGTGTTGTTTAGATCCTCTTTTCTCAAGTTTACCCTTAAAGGGTTACTCCACCCCAAAATGAAAATTTTGTCATGAATCACTTACCCCCCATGTCGTTCCAAACCCGTAAAAACAAACCCAGTCACAAGCCTCCCGGTTTTCATCCAAAGTATCTTAAATTGTGTTCCGAAGACGAGCAAAGCTTTTATGGGTTTGGCACGACATGGGACTAAGTGATTAATGACACAATTTTTATTTTGGGGGAGGAGTAACCCTTTAAGGTCCTCTTGTGCGCACGTGTAGTTTAGTGTGAATGTCAGCTGTCCCGTGTGTGATTTAATTGCGTGTTTGGTTTGTGTAAGCTCCCTCCCGACCCTGGTAACCCCGCTGTGTATCCCTGCTCTCTCCCCACAGTGCGACAGTATGCCGATATCTGTTTGTTCAGCACCGCACAGTACAAATGTCCCGTGGCTCAGGTAGAAGCCGAGTGAGTAGCCCTCTGTCCCAAATTCTCCATCTCTCTCTACTCTGTCCCTATCTTCACCTCCCTCATATTCAGTCCTCCATCATCTCTTCTGTTTTATCCTCTCCTCCTCTCCTGTTCTGTTTAAAGGGTCCTGCTTCTGATTTTACCTCGGTCATCTCTTCTTGCTCAGCCATTGTTGCTGTAAAGAAGGAGTGTGTTTAATACACATCTCACAAAGGTTTATGTATGGTCAGAATAGACTTCTAGCATTTGAAAGGGACAGTCCACCCAAAAATGAAAATTGTCATCATTTTCTCACCCTCTTGTCATTACAAACCTCTGTGACTTTCTTCTGTGGAACACAAAAGAAGATATTTTGAAGAATGACTATGGTTCCTATTTTGTTTGTTTGTATGGGCAAAAAATCTAACAGAAGTCGAGGGGAACCAAAACTGGTTACCAACATTCTTCAGAATAACTTCTTTAGAAACCCCATTAGAATGAGTAAATGATTTCAGATTTTTCAATTTTGGGTGGCCTATCCCTGCTAAAGCCATGCTCGTGAAACCAACCGTCCCGTGGAAACTTTGTTAAAAAGCTTTGCTCCTTCCCCGCCAAATACCCAAGAGCTACTCAACCCTTGTTAATAGCTTAAAGTTGGAGCGGTCTGTGACCTTCTCAACCTTTCCGTAGTGTTCATTCCAGCTTTTAATAGTAGCATCCCTTGACGTGACACCAAATACCTCAATCCCTTCGTCCCTCTACTGACAGCCCCATGATGGTCCAGTTTCGCCTCATAGTCAGTCGTTTTTTAGTGCTGATAGGACGACAAGGACTGTTCTCTCTCAGTGCTACAGGTTACAGATGTGGTTCTTTACTCCCATGACACCTACAGCAAGTCTGTGGGCCGACATTCATCACGGTGAGTCTCATATCTAGCTGTTCGTTCTGGATCCTGTGACCCTGAGCCCACCCCTGGTTGTCGATGATGGCTCTTGGACCCTATTTTTCACCATATCCATGAGACAAGGCAGTGTTGCTCCTCTTTCACCCCCAAAATAAGGACTGTAGCTGTCCTTTCTGCTTTTTGTCTTGTCCGGAGCTGTTCAGTCAGTCGCTCTCTGCTGTTTTTTGAGGTCAGCTGCTATTTAAGCTTCCAGCTTGAGTGACCCAGGTGGTTTCCCTTTATTCAGCTTTTGTAACTTCCTCTCAGAAAAACAAATCATGTATGGGTAGAAAACCAATGATCCATGTATACTGTATGTGTCTTTTCCTATTTTTCTGTTGTCTTTTCACCATATATTCACCTGATCTCTAATCCTAAGGCATTGCTTATGTCCCCATAAACTACATTTTACAGTTTGTCTTTCCTGAACTCATCTAAAGTGCTGATCGGTGCAACACATGAAATGTGCTTTATGGGATTGTTATGGGCTGGCACACAGACATGTTCCTGTTATCTGATAGAGATCACTGAACAAGCTGTCCTTAAATGTCACACATGTCTGACAGCTCTAGGTTCTGTACACAGCAGGCTATGATCAGATTCTTTTATTTAGTCTGTCGGAAGTCTTTGAGGAGCTTGTCAGTCATTTTCCATGTTCACTTGGCAGCCCATATATGGGAAGCAGAAAGTTGAGTATTATGCAATTTATTATGCAATTGTGCTTGTTGGTTTATTAGTTCTAGATCAGCTACCATCAATTACAGTAGGGATTTTTTTCTTAACGTTTTGATGCCACAGAACCACAAATGTGACCCTGGACCACAAAACGAGTCTTAAGTTGCTGGGGTATATTTGTAGCAATAGCCAAAAATACATTGTATGGGTCAAAATGATCGATTTTTCTTTTATGCTAAAAATCATTAGGATATTAAGTAAAGATCTTGTTCCATGAAGATATTTTGTACATTTCCTACCGTAAATATATTAAAACTTAATTTTTGTTTAGTATGCACTGCTAAGAACTTCATTTGGACGGCTTTAAAGGCAATTTTCTCAGTATTTAGATTTTTTTGCACCCTCAGAGTCCAGATTTTCAAATAGTTGTATCTCGGCCAAATATTGTCCTATCATAACAAACCATACATCAATGGAAAGCTTATTTATTCAGCTTTCAGATGTTGTATAAATCTCAGTTTCGAAAAATTGACCCTTATGACTGGTTTTGTGGTCCAGGGTCACAAATATAATTATCTCATTGTGAGAAACAAGCTGTAGAGGACTATTTAGACTGTATTTTTTTCCACAGACCCCATAGCACCCTCTAGGGGTTACCTGCAATAATAAACTATTATGTACTGAAGTAGATGGAATGTAGATGGAAATCAAAGTTTCAGTTTGCCTTGTGGGTTTTTTTTGTTTTTGGTGATTTCTCATTAGTATTATTGTAGTATAGGGCTGCAGAAGGATTAATCGCAATTCATCGCATTCAAAATAAAAGTTTATGTTTACATGTTATGTGTGTGTACTGTTTATATTCATTATGTGTGTGTGTGTGTGTGTGTGTGTATATATATATATATATATATATATATATATGTATGTATGTGTATATATATATATATATATATATATATATATATATATATATATATATATATGTATGTATATATATATATATATATATATATGTATATATATATATGTATGTATATGTATAAATACACACATACACACATACATGTATATATTAAGGAAAAATATTAGATTTATATATAAAATATTTATATTTATACAAAATATAAATTCTATATAAGTATAAATATATATATACATACAATTTTTTTTTTAAAATATATACATGTGTATTTATATATACATAATAAATATACACAGTCCACACACATATAGTATGTAAACATAACCTTTTATTTTGAATGTGATTAATTGCGATTAATCGTTTTGCACCCCTATTGTAGTATTATGTACTGTATATATTAATTTTAATTTAATTTTGGTTTTAGTTATTTTTTTTGTATTTCTATTTAGCTTTATTTTTATTTTTATATTTTATTTTGAATACATTTTTGAGTTTTTAATACTAGCATTTATTTTATGTTAGTTTCCATGGCAACATTTCTAATTTTAAAGTTTTTCTTCCACTATTTTCTTTTTTTTTTCAAACATATTTCAGTTATTTAAAAGATTTTCAGTAGTTTTACAACTTATTACAGAACTATTTTACCTCCCTTTCTCCCCCTTATTACCCAAATGCATTTAGCCAGAAGTTTCACCATATACTGTTTTTAAACAATTTCTAGTACTGAAGATTAATCATAATATCTTAACAGTATGGTCAGTGCTTTTTTTCTGATATGCATAAACCACAAGACTCACTCTCTTTTGTTTTGGCCATGTGCAGTGACCAGGTGTCACCCAGCTCCACGTTCTGTAAGGTGTACACACTCACTCCCACACTGAGCAATAACCGTGAGAAGAGGGGTCTGGCTCTGGATGGACAGCTAAAACATGAAGACACCAACTTGGCCTCCAGCACCATGTAAGTGGCCTTCAGCTGTCAGTGCTGCCAGAAAAAAGGCAAAACATTTTATGCTTTAGTACATTTTGTGTTTTTAGTGCTTATATAGTTAACCCAACCCATATGTCCATAAACCCTCCAGCAGAACCTCTCGAACAGCTGCGTTGCTGTTTGTAATTGCTCTGAATGTTCAGCATGTGTTTCTCTGTCCTTACAGAGTGAAGGATGTGTCCAATAAGGAGGTCCTGGGAATCTTGGTGTCCTACAGAGTTAAAGTGAAGCTTGTGGTGTCTCGTGGAGGGTAATTATGTCATTTGACACAGGAATACTTCAGACTTTATATTTGTGCAGAATATCCTAACACTGAATCCCAACACTTTGTGTTTTGTTAGTGATGTGTCGGTGGAGCTGCCTTTTGTCTTGATGCACCCGAAGCCCTCCGAACAGCCCAACTCTAGACCGCAGTCAGGTAACAGCTCGTGTTTTTGTCGTAATGTCTGCATGCGTGTTTTATGTATATGAAATGTCTGATATTTCTTAAAGAGATAGTTCACCCAAAAATGAAAATGTCTTTCCAAACCCTTAAGACCTTCATTCATCTTCGGAACACAAATTAAGATATTTTTGATGAACTCTGAGAGCTTTCTGACCCTGCATAGACAGCAACTGACACGGTCAAGGCTCAGAAAGGTAGTAAGGATATTGTTAAAATAGTTCATGTGGCATCAGTGGTTCAACTGTAATGTTATGAAGCCATGAGAATACTTTTTGTGCGCAAAGAAAACAAAAATAATGACTTCATTTGACAGTTTCTTCTCTTCCGTGCACACTTCTCTTCTCTTCCATGCACATTCATGTGTCGTGATGCTCTCGTGAACACACATCGAAGACTGACATGGAAGAGAAGAATTGAATGAAGTCATTATTTTTGTTTTCTTTGCGCACAAAAAGTATTCTCGTAGCTTCGTAAAATTAAACCACTGATGTCACATGGACTATTTTAACGATGTCCATACTATGTTTCTGGGTCTTGAACATGGAAGTTGTGTTGCTGTCTATGCAGGGTCAGAAAGCTCTCGGAGTTCATCAAAAATATCTTAATTTGTGTTTCGAAGATGAATGAAGGTCTTATGGGTTTGGAAAGACATGAGGGTGAGAAATGAATGACAGAATTTTCATTTTTTGGGTGAACTATCCTTTTAATTATAACTTTTTTTCTACTTTTCTACCTATTATTCAAATATAGATGTATATACTTTATATTTTTTAATGTCTTATAACTACTATTTTATTTATTTCTGCTTTTTCAAATAACAACTACAGCAACATAATAATAATATTAATAATATTATTTTTATAAAGGGTTATATATTATGTAATTGATTTTATTATTACATTTTAAAGTTGCTTTGAGACAAAAAAATATATCAGTGATATATCAGTGTTTACATAAAAATATGCATGTTCTGCAAACTAGCTGTGAACATGATACTTGTAGCATAGTACAATTTTGAATGAGAGGATAATATAATCTTAATATTACTGCATTATTATGAGCATTCTTTTCGGCATGTATAATGAGATTTGACAATGTAGGTGTAGTTTTGATTTAATTTTGGAAATAGTTTTTTGCCTAATTTTTTTTCTAATCCCTGTCCACCACAGCTGTGCCAGAGACAGATGTCCCTGTGGATGCCAACCTCATAGAGTTTGAAACAAAGTGAGTTGGCCGTGTGTCTCCTTCACAGTATGAGACTCATGCTAATGCGTGTTTGCGTAACATATAACTCTCGTTTCTTTTTGTCTTCAGTAATTTCTCACAGGATGACGACTTTGTGTTTGAGGACTTTGCAAGGCTCAGGCTGAAGGGAATGAAAGACGAAGAGGACGATCACTTCTGCTAACGGCCCCTTCACACACACACGCACACACACATGACACCGTGTGGAGGTTGTAACCGCGTGACAGGGGTGGGGTGTCAACCTGCCAGTACTCATACCTCTGCTCCACTGGGCCCATCTGATAGATTGGAGCACTTACTGATATTTTCAGAGCCTCCTTTCTTTCTTTCCTTCACTCTTTCTTTGTCTTTTGGCTCCCTTTCACGCCATTTTAGCATCTGTGAGGTGGTCTTTTAACTGACCTCCTGTTTCTCTGGTCATGTGAACCACTTCACTACGATGCTTAGTTGTTGGATAAAAAGATTGAGGGAAAAGGAAACGGAGGGAGAAACTGATGGGTCATCTAAACATCAATGTATTGTTGGTGGGCAAAGGGTCCATTGATTCAGGGGTGAATATATTTTTTCGTTCTTTCTTTACCTTTTTCATTTCGTTTCCTTTATATCTTGTCATCATATTCCCACTTATATATCAAGTGGGCATTAATAGCTATGTAATTATAGTATATGTTCTATGTTATTTCATTGTACAGTACATACACTGTTCGCAAACACCATAGGGAACTTGAGTTTGGTGTTAATTTTATTCCACTTTCCTAGACCCATAATCCGATCCATCCATACTTGCTTAGCAGCTTTTATGTTATAGTTATGTAAAATGTATACATATCATACGAAAATATGTAGTAACACTTTTCTGTGCACTTGTTGTGCACGCAATACTCAAATAATTAAGGACGTGGCATTTTTTTAGTGGAAAAGTAGTTGGCAATACGCGTCGGGACACAAACATCTGGTTTCTTATTGTAAATTTTAGCATTTATTCCACATGTTGAGTTGTAGAATATGTACACACTGCTACAAGTCTTCAGTGCGAAATTAGCTTGTAGATAAAACAAGAGGACAGGGACAAGCTCTGTATGTGCCACACACACACAAACACACACACAACGTAATTCCTCATTATTTGTGCCTGCCAAACTTTATTTGCCAAAATGTGATGATTTATAATGTTGCTTGTAAGTTAAGCTCAGTTCGGTTGAAAATCTCATACTCATTCCATGTTTTAGTTCACAGAAACTGTTGATGTAAGCATTGGACTGCCAGAAATATTTTGATGATGGTTATTTTAAAATCACATTTATAGCATGATTTCCAGGAAATTTGACTTTTTATCTTGTTCTCCCAGGATCAGACCTTTCCTATGACATTCTGCATAGTTTACTACTGAACAATGGCAAATTTACTTATGTTACAATGTGTACAAGGAAGTAACATTTTGCAGTGAACAAAGTGGAGCTCCCATTGAAGGACAAAAAGCTATCTCTAAAATAAAGGATTGCTTTGTTTAAAGCACCCATACAGCCATGCCAACGTGCATACTTGCTTATATTGTGCCCTTGAGTTGAAGATGAGGCCATGCTGTCTTGTTCTGTCCTTTTCTGATGTATAATTGCTGTATAATTGTTTTATGTAAAGTTTGGAGTCATCAGTGCAGGATCATAAAAACCCAGCTGTGCAGGGTTCTGCTACCCACCATCCTATAAATTCTAGTACTTCATAACACAAGAATGTAACTGATCAAGGTCAGTCACGACGTATTTCCTAATATTTTAATACAGAACTGTGACAGGATGTTATTTTTATGAAAATGAACCTGATCAATTGATCCAGAAATCTTCAGCTAAGCTTTATAGCAAAATAGTCTTACAATTTATACTGTCATGAGTCTGACTGGCCAGTGAAAGTCAGAGGAGGATGTTGAGTTGGTGACTACTTTCCTCCCCAGACCAACAGCTGATCGATTCATTCAGTTTGGCAGTGTCTACAATCCAGGAAGTGATCTGCATAATGTGCTGCATTGTTTCATCGATTTTTACTCATTTGTAATAGTTAAGCCACCAGATTTTTACAGATGACACCTCTCTATTCACTGACATATGTCTAAACCCATAATGCTGTATTGCTCTGATTTAGTATTAATTATATTCTTTATGATTTTGCAAAGAACATTATGAATATTGTTTATAAAAATCTATGATTAAGCACATTATGTGGAGTTGAGTTTTGATGGACGTGGCTTAACAGATCTGAAATCTTTCCGAAAAAAACAACGGCAATAGGTTCACCTAGTTCTAAACCAGCTGCAATTACATGCTTTGACAAAGATCAATGAAATCTAATCACTGCAAGAGAGTTGTTTAATATATTCAATTATCTATTGGTTGCTACATGCACATTTATTCAGCCTTTTAGCTCGCATTGGTGTGGCAGGGAGGCCATTTCCAATAGATGAGTTGATTTTCTGTCCAATATTGAGTGCTTTGCTAGAAAACGGCATGCATTCTTGAGGTGACTGTAGGGTTTGAGAATGCTGTACTGTTGTAATGGTGTGTTCTCAAGCCATCATCTTAATGTAAAGCTTTTGTTATCTCAGTGGAGCCTGTTTTGTTTGCTGATTCAGTTGGATTTAAGGTAACCACATGCTCGTGTTGGTAACAAGAACCCATTTAAGAGCTTTTATAAATTATTTTTAAACTACTTCTCACAACTAAAATTGATACAGAATAAATAAAGATACACTACCAGTCAAAAGTTGGGAAACGTACTCATTTCTTTACTCCTACTATTTGTACATAGTAATAGTAAAATCATTAAAACTATAAAATATATAATATAATTTTTAGTGGGGGAAAAAAAGTTTTATTAAAGAAACTCCTATCTGGCCTACCAATTTCAAACATTTTAAAGTTTAGTTCTGTAAAGATGTTTATATTTAGATAATTTGTATTTGTCAATATTAAGTAATAAACTTAGGGTCACAAGGTTTTTGAAATAATGAAAAACACAACTTCAGTCAAGTGTGTCCAAACCTGAGGCTGGTAGTGTATTATGCTTCCCGCTAAATTAATTAATAAAAAATTAAATATATTTAATTGAAATCCAATACAGTGTATACTCCATGTCATTTTAAATGTATGTCAGTAAAATGTATTTTAATTCAATGGGAAAATGTTATTTAAAAAAATATTTTAATTACACTTTTTATTTTGTTGTTTATCATAAGAAAACTTATGATCTAACAGTCCAGTATCCACCTCTTTCTGTAAAGGCAGATTATAGAAAACAATAACCTAAACTATTTTAATAAAATACCAAAACTACTCAAGGTTTGTCTACACATATCTACTAATAATAATACCGGTCAGAACCTGACGCGTCGTGTTGACGTCAACCGAGCAACCTGGTCGCGGGGTTTGTGCGTCATACAGGGGCGCTAAGATGGCTTCAGCGGCTTGGCTGCATGGCCCCAACATAACGCGCTTAACAGAAGGACTGGTGTATGCCCTAAAGGAGGATAGACCTGAATATCTACCTGCACTTCTAGCAAACTACCGTGAGCATGGAGTGGTCGGGGCTCAGGTAAGTTAGGGCTGAGGTCTTGTCTACACTGCTAGCGCGCGACGCGAGGTAGTACGCGGGCTTCTTTGATTTAAATGGAAGCGTTATGGTTATGTGGCTTCGTGGCTTTCCTTGTTTGCAGTGTATACAATGTCAGTATGAATATGAAACGTTGTAATTATGATTTAATGATATGTCTAATGACCAGTGTGCTCGTTTGTGTGCTAACTGAGCTGATAGTCAAGTTCACATTAGTTTGCTGTTTCATATGCAGTCTTATACTATAACGTGTCTCTGTGGTTCATTTGAAAGCTCACTGAGGAGATGTTCGTCTGTCTGTTTGCATTAGTGACACTGGTTTGAATGGTTTTTCAGAGCACGGGAGCTGTGGGTGGTCTGGTGGGCATCAGTAATGCACGGCTCGGATCCAGTAAGACCAGGTGAGCTGTCAAGAGGAAAACTCAAATCGTTTTTTTTTTTTTTTACACAGTATCTTCCCGGCCCTACCATTGCATTTTTCATAAAACATTTAAAGACATTTCTTGCATGACCAAATTCTATCATGCTCTTAGTCTTAAAAAAAACTCTTCATTTAGTCTTTATTCTACACTTTTGTCTGAATTATAGATCGTCCTTTTCTTATTAACAGTGGTGGAAAGAGTACTGAAAATTTGTACTTAAGTACAAGTACTGTTACATTGCTGAAATAATACTCAATTACAAGTAAAAGTACTGGTGCCAAAACGGTACTTAAGTAAAAGTACAAAGTACTCTTCTCAAAAACTACTCAGAGTTCTAGTTACTTTTTAGCGGCAATATTTAATGAATTACCAAAAAATATTTATTCATATCTTCGCTTCTGGGTCCTAATGCTCTTCCAGATGCCTCAAGAAAACAACAAACTGTGCTAATATACACCCACGATGTCATGTAATACTGAAAAATTATAACCCTAACCTTATCTCCATACTGAAATCCCAGATGGCCAGACAGTGATTCAGCTAAAATATTAGTGTCTGAGACACAGTGAGCACAGAGACTGTAGTGTGCACAGCAAATATTTAAATGCTTAGCTTAAATATGTAATATTAATTAAATAGTGCTCATAAATGGCTGTTGAGATAGTATTCTCAAATGAAATGAGTAGAGACATGGACCCGGAAACAGCAGTCCTTACGTCATGACTTAACAAGAGGATTCTCCCCAAGCTGTCAAACTGACATCATCAGAGCGAGAACGCCATTCCAGAGCGGAAGCAAATTTTCAGTTTTTGATTAAAGATTACGACGGTGGACTATTTTTTTTCCCGGTGTATTGACTTGCATGGTTTAATTATTCAACACAAGACTAGTCATGTGCATTAAAGTAAGTAGGGTCATTTTTGATTTCATGACGACTTCATGACTTCAATCATTTTCAATACCATTGGCAAAACTACCACATATATTAAATATATTTTTAATATTTCAAATTGTTTTGTCCATCCATTTTTTTTTACATTATTTCAAGCTTTGAGTGGTTAAATCCAAGTCTTCTAAAAAAGACATGTTCACATTATGTGATGAACAGATTTTAATATAGGCTTTTGTTTACATAGCCTACATATAAACATTGATCAATTACCATTACAGAAATCTCAATCTTAAACATTTGCTCATTCTGTGTATTTGTGTCTTTAAAATAGGGTAACTTTATTGCAAAAGCTTAAGAAGCTTGATTTCAAATTTGATTTCAAACTGAACTGAATTTACAAAAGAAGACAAGTACACAGTCAGTAATAAAATTCTAAAACAAATTACCTCAATTCAGTTGAGGTATTCGAAATATGACAAGACTGAATTTTTATAAGCAGTGATTTAAGAGCCATATGTTATTTATTTAGATAAATGGGACAACATTTATGCTTTAATTAATGGGCTTTTACCTGTAATGTCTGTACAATGTAGCGATGCAGTTAGACAGACTAGGATATTTATATGTACAAATCATACAAATATCCCATTCTGAAACATTTCTAGCATAAACTTACATTGTAAAGAAATTAAAGTTCCATCTTTCATATTGAAAGACTTTCTGGTGCATTTCACTTACAGTCAATAAAATTTCCAGTAGCATTTTCATCGGTCAGGCGTGGATCTATTCTGAATGATAACTTTTGACAAAGTTTAATCTAGGAGCAAAGAGAAATAATTTCTACTATAAAAGCACGGAGAGATCGCGATAGCACACAGTCTGAGTGCGCACAAGCAATATCGGAGTGAAAGGACAGGCAGTTCATTTGTATAAGTTAGGCCTATTTGAGAGCTCGCATCCAGTTTTCTGCGATTACATGACTGTGTTCTCATGTTACAATAAAGCGCTCGCCACATTTGCGCGGGAATGATTAAAATTATGCGGAATACCTGCAATCCCGCGCGGATATTCAGACTCTGTAACTGACAGCAGGCGATGCGTGTCAAACTCGCTGTCGGAGAGGAGAGAGCGAGACGCAGCTTGTATTGGTGTAGGGCAGGCTATATACGGTAGATACTGCGGAAAATGAGTAATGGAACCGTGTCAGATATTTTTATTTTTATTTTGTTATACTCATTCATAATACAATAGACAGGAGGTAGGATGTTTTGAGAGTAATTTATAAAGGAATGCCATTTCCAAAAAAATAAATACAATAATTTTCTAAGAACATGATTTGCTTTATGTGTTGTGTTCCTCTGTTGTTTTAGATAAAAGCACCTAATAAATTAAATGATAGTACTATTTTTTTTTTTCTTAGGGGCCTCTGAATGTGACCCAAAATAAATTTAGCAAAATGTTATTTATAACCAGTGTGACAATCAGCAAAAATATTTAAGTTTGGCATCTACATAATCTAAATGCATTTTAATGATCTTGTTATGGGCAATGCATCTATTGATGTTGTATTTAGCAAATGTTTTGATATTGTATTTTTTTAATCAAAATGTCGTAACTGGACCTTGCAGTGAAACTGCTCTTTGGTGATGTATGCTGGATTTCTCCAGTCATTCAGTCCACTTAAACCCCATCTCTTTCTTACAACCGACTGCAAGCTCTCATTCAGATCTGCCTCCATCCAATCAACCGATGAAAAGAATAGAATCAAGTCCCCTCCCTTTGTTTTTTTCCCTCCCTTTCACTCCGAAGTACATCACAATATGGAAAAACAGATCTGTTGCTACTTCTGTTTCATCTTGACTTTAAATGACGTGTGTTTCAGGTTTGAGGGTCTCTGTCTCCTGTCTGTGCTGGTGAAGGACAGTTCGAGTGAAGTGTTCCAGCAGCATTGCCTTTCATGGCTGCGAACTCTGCAGCAGGTCATTCAGGTGAGAGATGTCTTTAGAAATTTGCTTTCTGTTCTCTTGCCTGGATCCACTTAAGAGGTCTTTCCTGATTTTATTCAGTTCTGTAAGATTTAGTAATGTATCTGCTGTTCTTCTCAAACACACAGTCGCAGGCCCCGCTCCCCACCGTGCAGCTTGCTGTGAGTGTGCTGCAAGACCTGTTGCAGTACTCTTCCCAGCTGCCAGAGCTGGCCAGGGAGGTGGGGCTCAACTCCATCCTGGGCATCCTGACCTCCCTGCTCAGTCTCAAATCTGAGGTAAAAATGTGTGCGTGTCCATGTCACAGTTAGATTTAAATCAGTTAAACTGTAGCCTTGAATCAAATTAATTTTGTACTGTTATGTCACTGAGTATTTCTTAATTAATGCCGAGCTTGTTTACTTGCGGAAAGTGTTGTCCTCATGTATACACTACCATTGAAAGGTTTGGGGTCAATACTTTCTTTGTTGTTTCTGAATAAAAAAAAAAAACCAAGCATGGCAGTAAAGACATTCAGATTGTATGAAACAAAACATTTTTTAAATTAAAATAAATATAAGTTCAAAAGAACAGCATTTATTAAAGTATCCTGAAAAATGTCATGTCATGGTTTCCACAAAGATATAACTGTTTTCAACATTGTTAATAATAAGTATTTCTTGAGAACCAAATTAACATATTACAAGGATTTCTGAAAGATCATGTGGCACTGAAGTCTGGAGTAATCACAGGAATAAATTACATTTCAAAATAGAAAACAGTCATTTTAATTTGTAATAAAATTTTTCAATATAATTTTACTGTATTTTTTGATCAAATAAGTGCAAGTTTAATTTAAAAAATCTTACCGACCACAAACTTTTGAAAAGTATTGTATATATTGTTCATTAAACTGAGAACAATGAAATTTGTTGTACCACATAAAAGCATCAAAAGAAGTTTTTTTTGTCATAGTGCCACCTAGCTGCTATGAAAGGAATGATGGCGTGTATGATCTACTACCCACGTGCTTGCGGATCTCTGAGGGTCAGTATAACCAATAACCATTAATGATATGTTTTTTTTTTTTTCAGTTACTTTGTATCAGAAAACGCTAATCATTGTCCATTACAGGAAAAGCTTGGAGCATATTTCCTGTCTAAGATGGACTCGGATAATCCTAAAGTGCAAGAGGTTAGTTACATCTGGTTGTGGAATTAAATGATAATGTGTGTAGCTGATTGCTCAGAATTTCTGCATTATAATTCTAATTTTTGTTCATTGGAAGGTGGCTTGTGAATGTTATGGCCGATTGCCCTGTCTTGGTGGGGTGTTGGAAAGAGGGGGAGGAGGGCGCAGGGCTGAGGGCTGGACCAATCAACTGCACTGCCTTCTAGCATCAGCCAGCGGCATGCTGGGACAGCTGTACCAGGGTGCAGAAACAGGTATGTGGTGTGTTCTGAGTGTTTGTGTTGTATTGAGAGAAACATTTGTGTTAAGTTCTTGCTGTTTTTTTGGTGACGTCACTGTTGCAGAAGGAACAGTGCAGTATGAGGGTCCTGGTGTGGAACTGCCTTTCCCTCCCCTGGATGACGTAGATCCACTTCTGATCCTTCAGCTCCAGCATCGTTACAAGGCCGTTTGTCTGGCTATTAAACACACTCTTAGGTAGTGCTAATGTTGTGTGGCTTAATTCATGGTATTTGTATAGCTGTTTTTTCCTGTCTGTTGAGCTTAGTTCATTTTTAATGAAGATCTTTGAGATGTTGGTCCATATTAGTGAGATGTATTTCCGTCTCACAGTGCTGATCCTGCATCTTCAGTCCGTCTACCTGTTCAGCATGTTCTCAATTTTGTGTGTCGAGCCCTGGCAGTCAACACAAAGAGCATTGTAAGGTTTTAACTCGCTCTCTGTATGTTTGCATGCACCTTAATGATGTTAAAAGTCACTGTTCATGATATTATTCACTGAACTTGCTTAACGTTGATCTGGATGCTAACTTAAGGGGTTTGTTTCAGAGTCCAACAGGAGAGGGCTGTCTGAGGTTGATGGTTTTACCCTCTATACACATTGACACTCTAGAGCTTCTCTCTGTTCTCATCAAGGCGTAAGCAGACACACACACACACACACACACACAGACACACACATTTTCTCTAAATGGGGACATTCCATAGACTTCTATTTTTTTTTTTTAATACAGCTATTACTAAACACTGTAGCTTTCTGCATTTTTACCATTAAAAAAAACTAATTTATCCCACAGTTTTGTCTGCAAAATATGGTTAAGGAGGTACACATGCACATCACCTGCCATTTTTCACAAAAAGGGTACCGAGTAGGGCCTGAAAAAATTGCCCTTTTAAATAAACAAAAGTTTATAATGTAACAAAACATAACAATAGACTCAGTCTCAATCAATGAATCTGACGTCCTCAGTAAAACCATGGAAGACTTGCAACAATGCAACTTTCAGATATTTATTAATATATAACATTAATTGTGTGACTGCTTGATTTGATTAAAGAATTGTATATTGTATATAAGTGATCATTTGTGATGGGTTTTTTTTTTTTTGTGGTACAGTGTGTGTGGTGGACTGGTCCAGTATAGCAGTGTGCTCACAAGGCTTTTCTCACAATCTCTGTCTGCATGGACACCTCTGCCTGAGGCTAGTCTGGGCCAGCAAAGAGCATACAGGTATTACAAAAACACCACTGGTGATGGAAAATTAAATATTATCCTCTGTGCCTTGTATTAACAATCTTGGGCACTCTGACCATAAGTGGTCAGACATGATTACCTTTTATTAGCATTTCTGAAATGCTTCTCCTGTGAACACTTGATCATATTTCATTGTGACATAGTAACACTGATGTAGTGAATAAAGCACAAAGTATGCTCACTCACTGTTATTTTAGTTAAGTGTCCAACCTTTTGACGATATGTTCTATTTTACCTACAGTGCAGTGCGAGTGACTGTGTACCGTACCATTGAACTTTGGGTAAGAGTAGGAGGTGCCTCTCTGCTTCAGGCAAGCCCCTCTCACACAGAATTGCTTTTCACTCATTTGATGGGTGACATCACACCAGCATCAGAAGCAGTCAAGGTAGGTTTAAGGGTCTTTATAACACAAATATTATAGGGAATGAAATTAGAGATGAGCCTCCTGGAGAAGATGGGTGTGTAATCTGAAGAACTGTATATTTATATTCTGCCAGAATGCACTAAATTAATTAATTGACAGTAATATTTCAATTTCATATAAATGTTAGTCTTTTTCTTGAAAGAATCCTGAATTGAATAACGGATTCTAAACTCAAAAAAAGCAGCACAGTTGTTTTCCACACTGGTAACGCTTTCTATGAAGCCGGTATTTAAAATACATTATAAAGGTATTCTTAAGGCATTATAATGAATTCATAATGCATTATAAATAACTTTGTTGTATCATCTCATAAATATTCATAAGAACAGTTTTAATGTATTATAATAGTTACTTATTTGTGGTTATAGCTTTTAAGAGTATGATGATTTATAACACACAATGAACACGATCCATCCGCTTAAGTTACAATGGATTATATTTCTCATAGTTATAATGTATTAAGTCTCATATCTTGCCACGTTACTTATGTTACTTTACTTAAAGCAGACAAAGACCACTTATAAGTAATAATAACAATAATTTTTTTTTTTTTTTTCAAACAGCCATAAGATCAGATATCAGATCAGATGAATGTGTAATATGACACATTTGCTTTGAATTTATTTTTTTTTTTTTTTATAATATCAGTTTGATTATTTTGATGGCACCCTTTAGACAGCTGTTGATAAGTAACTCTGCAACTACATGTCAACTAGCAGTCATGAGAGTATTAGTAGTGTGTCTGCTAAATATACTGTATGCTAACACTTTATTTTGATGGTTCCTCACTGAGTGTAGGATTACTTTGCAATTATGTGAACATTCTACCTACCCTACCTAAGTCTACTAATACAATTAGTTTTATATATATAAACATTGCACTCAAGAGATGTAGTAAGGTACTGTGCAGATCTTAAATAAACAATGTCAAGCTATGATATAGCCCATTATAAATGAAGTAGATTTAATATGGTGTTCATTGTGTGTTATAAATAATCATACTCTTAAAAGTTACAACCGCAAATACGTAAGTATTGTAATGTATTATAATTATGATTATTCATTAGATTTTATAACACATTATAAGGTTTTTTATAATGCATTATGCATTCATTATAATGCCTTAAGAATACCCTTATAATTTATTATAAATATGGGCTTCATAGAAAGTGTTACCAAGACTTTTTTGGAGCATCAAATCAGCATATTAGAATGATTTTTGAGGGATTATGTGACACTGAATACTGGAGTAATGGTTGCTGATTGTTCAGATTTGCTATCATAGGAACAAATTGCATTTCACAATATATTAAAATAGAAAAAGTATTTCAAATTGTAACATGTTACATTTATTGTTTTTTTATGGTATTTTTGATAAAATAAATGCAGCCTTGGTAAACATGTGAAACGAACCCCAAATGTATCACATGGTCATCTTTGGGCATTGTCGTCTCATTTTTAAGACCACTTTTTAATCAAAATGTATACATTAAATTGTAGTCCTGCTTGAAATATTTCCATTTCTTTCTCCAATGGTTCTTTCTTTGCTGTCTAGCTTCGTTCTGGACAACAGTCACAGTCAATAAATGACCTGATTAGTTCTGCTGGCAAGTCAGGTCCTCGTCGAACAAAAGGATTGGGAATGGGAGATGGAATATCATTACAGAGGAAAGGAGATGTGCTAGCCAATCAAGACACGTGTGTCGCTGCTCTTCGGGGTGAGCGCTCAGTGAAGATCAGTGAATTTTACATTTTCCTAGCAGAAATAAACATTTATTTACTGATGATGAATGATTGCTTTACAGCATTAAGACACATCATTTTGACCAGTGGAACTTTGTTGAAAGAAGATCTGCATAAGGTTTGTTCGTGTTTCTGTTTTGAGGTCTTTTTATGTTGCAAGTATGAGAAGTTGTGTTTCATGTTGCTCTTCTAAACACTCCCTCCCTTGTTAGAGGATCCAAGACCTGGTGGTGCCTCTGTGTGTGCGTCTGCAGCAGCAGTCTCACTGTGTGCAGGAGGTCGGTGCTGTCAGTGGCCAGTATGGCAGCCCCTCTCCTCGCCGAGAGCTCTACCGCCTCTTACTAGCACTTGTGCTGGTGCCCTCTCCCCGCTGGCCTCCTCCCCTCTCCTGCGCAGTGTCTGCCTTCAGTCACGGACGGAGAGATCGCAACATCATGGTGAGTGAACATCCTTGACTAAAACTTTTCTCAGAATTCTGTTAGCCAGGTCACATTTCAATTGGTCTGTCAGTTTTCATAAGCTGCTTTTCCACTGAAATTACCTGGAACAATTTGTCCCAGGAACTTTTTTTCCCCCAGACCTGTTGCTGTCTGCATTTCCATCATGGTCTAAAGTAGATTAGGTAAATTGTCTGGTGACGTAGGTCTGCGCGCAAATTTCAGACTTGCATTTTCGGTAGTTCGGATTTTGCAAGTTCGCCTCGGGAGTGTGAACTCACAAGTCCGGTAATTCTGCAAAGAGCAGCGTACTTGATAACATCAGTCAGCTCACCTTGGCTACTGCAATTTTCCTCACTGTATTTACAATAAGATAAAATATGATATCAAGCACCACGGCCTCTTTTCGGTTTCATTTAAACATATTAATAGCCGCAGAAATGTAGTTCAGGGAACGTACATACTGTACATTACAATGAAACGAAATATTATATCAAACAGCATTGCCTCTTTTAATTTTCATTTTAACATATTAATAGATTAACAGAATAATAGAATAAAGACCAAAGATTACCTGTTAGATTTACCCCGAATGAATTACATCTTATGTTTAACCACTACAGAGACATCAGAGCCAGCGGCAAACGTCAGAAGGACTAGCCGAGTTAAAGCTGCTTTCGTTGGGATACATGAGCAGTGAGCGCAGTGATCGCGTGGAGCTCACGTCTCTGAAATCAGCGAAGCACACTTTCAAATAGGCGCCATCTTTATAAATAAACTGCAGATTTGAGTTTAAAACAACTACATTCTCGCCTGAAATACTTTTAAAACTACATTTCATGACACAATAACAGTAATATTTCTAAAAATTATGCGAATATTGTGGTTGAAATCATGGTTGAAATACAATGCTGTATGAGCTCAACCAATCAGTGCCCAAGTCCCGCCCCTGAAAGTTCCAGACCTTTGAAGAAGTACTACCTCGCGAGCAGGGACTTTCTGAGGGTGTAAATTTTTACCTGGAACTTTATTTAGATCCTGGTTCCTGCGGTGGAAACACACCGAGTACCGGCCAAAGTCCCTAGTTCCTGGGGAAAGTTCCTGCGGTGGAAACGGGGCTATAGATGTATGAAGTCAGTTCCCATAAAACTCAATCAGATGTTCCAGCAAAATAACCCCCTGTGTAGTTCATCACATTATCAAATGAACGTTCAGTTTGACATCCAGAAAGTGTTGAGCGTTTCATATTTTTATTTTTTTTTCTGAAAGAAATACCGTTTTGATATTTTGTTATAATGCATATACATTTATAAATACATTAAATGAGGCCTAAATGTCCAAACATGTTTTGGGACCACTGTATATACAATGTTACAACTTGCTCGCTCTCTC